>WBNH01012507.1:137975-171583 GCA_013401255.1 Urocolius indicus
CACACAGTCTCTCGCCCATCCGGGCGCACTCACACGGAGCTGCTGCTGTTGCTGGCTCTCAGTTCTGCCGTTGCTATCCATAGGTTGCAGGGGTACCGCCTGCACTCTCATCAGGGCTTGCAGAGGGGTCTCTGGTCTGATGCTCCTTCCTTCCTCCTTCTCCGACTGTGGGGTCTGCATGGTCGCCTTCATCTTGTACCACCCTTACACCTCCTGCCAAGCACTTCAAATTCCCGTCCCTAAATAGTGATGGCAGAAGCGCCAGATTGGCCCAGTCGAGCCGGGGAGTGGGTCTGAACCCAGGAGCCGGGAGAGAGTCCAAAAACTCTTTACCAAGTCTTCACTGCAACCCGCTCCCCGTTACCAAGCAAAAGCTGCTCCTTGCTAAACCATGACAGACAGTAACCCAAATTCAGTGACAATTGGATGTAAAATAATATATGCAAGATAGAGATACTACATTCAAATTACCTTTTTTTTAAATTTTTTTTTCTTTTGCTGTACACCTCCTGCTAGTTAGTTTTTCCTTTTTTAGATCAAGGTTGAACGATTTCAAGAGGAAGACTTAGGTGTCTGCTTGTATTCGCTTTCTTGTGTGTTGTCAACTTTTTGTGTTTTGTAGCTGCAATGTTAGAGGGGAGCAGAATGATAAACCTGTGGGTCTGCCCTGTATGTGACCCCTTTCTGGTCCAGTGCTCTATTCAATTAAAAGAGGCACTGGCACCATTTCTCCTTCAGCCATCCTGCTGGGTCTGTTGTGAAGGAAATCAGCAGTGATGTTTTTGCAGAGTGTGGGCTAGCATCTGTGCCCTGCCACGGCCTGCCAACCCAAAACTGTCAAGATAGGTGTGTGATTTGCAAATCCTGACAGGGCCAGAGATAGACTCAGAGCTGTTCTGTGGTATCAAGGCTGAGGCAATCGGGATGTGCCCAGAAGCCAACCTACAGGCATTGTAGGGACCTCTTAAAGTTGAAAGCTTAAATACCTGGAGACTTAAAATACCTCTAAAGCTGGGTAGTGAATGCATAGAGACTTAGAGAGTTCTGTTTAAAACCCACTTGTGGTCATCTCTGTCATTTGTGAGTTTATGCTCAAATTTTTACTGTCGCTTTTTGTAGTTAGTCTTTTCTATACATCACCTTTTAATTAAAAAAAAAGTATAGATTTTTTGGCAGAAAAAAAGCAAGCAAATTGTTTACAGATTACCATAGTCAGGTAGCTCATGCCTCTAACTGGGCACAATAGCAATGTCTAAACAGCTATGAAACAATTCTGGTTTGTTGGGCCAATAAGATACTAACTGAAATGTGAAGTAATTCAGAACATGATACTATTGACTTCTTTGGCTCTAATGGTACTGCACTGCGTTAACTGAACATTTGTCTTTCAAATGGTAGTTGCTAAATACATCTTTAAATATGCCTGCAGAAATAACTGTAGTAATACTTTTATGTTATACAACATTTCCCAGTGGGAGATTTTAATTTTCATATGCGGAAGCTTTCAGAAGTTCCACGAAAAGCAAAACATCTAATTAATAGAAAACACATAAGTTATAAATGTGCTTATTTTTGAAAGTTTTGAAATCCATGTCCTATGGTAAGATTTTACTTGGAAAGTTAAGTTCCCCTGCAGGCCCTGAAAAAACTGCCATTCTCCTAAATGCAGCACCACAAAATCCCATACAAGATTGCACAAAAGCCCACAAAAGACTCAGTGCAGCACGACAACTGGGCCAACCTAAGGTACTTGGAAGGGCTTTGCTGAAAATGAAATGCCTAAGTGCTTTTCTCCATTCTTTTACCCCTACCTTCTGTGAATAATAGAGTTTCTGTTACAGTTATGGATGCTTTAATTATTGTGATTAACCACAGTGTGTGTGGTTTTTGTGTGTAATGTGGAACATGAAACCGGAGTAAAAGGAATTGGACTAAACTTTAAAAATACCTGACCATCTGATGAAGTAGACTTGAAATGTTCAAAACAAAGCTGACACTCTCATCTGAAATCCTGTTGTGCTTAAGATTGATTTCTGAGGAGACTGAATGAATACACAATTTTATTGTGATAAGTTAAGAAGAATTTGGTCTTAGTTTCCTTTGAGGACTAGAATTCTTCACACCTAAGAATCTGAGGGTTGTTGGCTGTGGGATTTTAAATGGACTACTTAAAAACCCTAAAATGGGCTAACACACTTTTCAAGTTTGAGACCTGAACTCGCCCCTGTGGAGATGATGAGCAGCAGTACCTAGGTCATTCTTTATTTAAATTTCAAGTCTGCCAGGGATTGTCTCTACTGAGACAAATGAGATTTCCTGCCCCCTCCTGCCTCTTTTATTCCGTAACTAGTATTTTTTTGTACAAAAGAACTGAAATATTTTAAAATTATTTATCTGGGAAGAACTCACCTGTGTCTTTACATATGTAAACAAATTGACCGTTTGAGCAGTCTCAAACATTTTCATCTTTGAAGGAACTCCTGGAAATTACAGTCTATTTATAGTATAAGGATCCAACTTTCTGCTTTAGGATGTAGTACACTGGACTCTACTGCTCTGTAGAAAATATTAATGTCTTCCTTTAAATCTTGTCTCATAATGCAAGCTGTAAACCTTTTGTAAATCTGTAAGTTAACAATTTAGAGGATAATTATGGGTCAGTATCTTTGAGGACATGAATCATAGAATGGTAAGGGGTACTTGTTACCTTGTACTTTTATAAAGGCTGTTAGTACCAACAGAGTTCTTGTGAATGAGATGTACCTTTTGGAGAAGTTTAGGAGTAAAAGTTATTTTTTCAGGATATGTGAGTAGATGAACCCAAAATGCTCACAAGAGGTGGATTCCTTGAAACTTGTCCGCTGACATAACTCTTGATCAGTAACCTTTTATTTTGTGGACCTTATGTGAAAAGATACAAATATAAATATTAATTCCTTATGAAGGGATTATACTTTGCTTTCTCATGCAGGTCCCATGTTATTAGTCTTAATTTGTTTGTCAGAACAGCTGCTTTGAGATCTCCTGAGGAGTGAAGTATGGTCTCTTACTTGGACTTCTAATTTAGGTGTTAATCTAGAATTGCCACCCTTCCAGATAAGATTTACTTATATGAGAAAGTCTTTTCCTTTTTACTGCAGCTTGCATGCCGATTACTTAGCATCTATCATGTGTTTCCTGACTAGGAAGTTCAATGGTTACAGGTCTAAAAGTGATTATTCTGGATTGCAGAAATCTGCTTTCTCCTTTGGTTAAAGTTGTGTCTTACTGTTATTTGCCTTGACTTGGAAGTACATTTTAGTTTGATTTCCTTTTAGAGCATGGTTTTTGTTTTGCTAAAAGATGGCCTCTGGCATATTGTTTGAGGAGCCAGTGTTGTGCTTTCTGTTTTTTGTAGAACACCATCTTTTTAGACAGAACTTCACCAGTCGTTTTCAACATTTGACAGGCACCTATGCAACAAGAGCTAGTTGTGAATAAGAGTGGTATTTAGCATAGCAACAGTGCAGGAATAAAAAAAACCTCACTTTTATAAGGCTGTGTTGTGATTTGCTTGAGCACTACACTTGGAGAATACTACAATGCTCAAACCTTTTTGCCATGCTCCCTTTAACGTTGGTTTTTTTTAGGAATCTTTGTGAAATTGACCAACACTACATTGCTTCTTTGCCCTTCACTGGAGGCTCCATCCTTGGCATATGAAAAGAAGAAACACAAATCTTTTCTGATAAATCAGTCTTACAGGATGTTCAGTTAGACAGTTGAGCAATAACTTGGCTTGCAAGTCTAACTATTGTCAGTGTTTTCTTTTGTGAGTTACTGTAATACAGTTCTCTACTGCATCTTGTCCAGGCACCTTCATCTAGATTACCTTTGCCAGGTAATACTTGAAGAAATTAATAGTTTTGTTCACCTGCAGTGTGTCATGTGCAACAGGGCTATAAATAAATAGTTAATTATAATTAGTCGGAGAGCTGGCTCCAGAGAAGTGTATGTGAAAGGGTCATCCTTACTGCAGCCTCTAAAACTGCACTCTTGTTTAGATGCACTTAGGACAGTGTTAACATCAGTTAATCTTGGGTGGTAATAGCAAAATAGTTGTGGCGCCCTAAAGTCTTGTCCAGGGTGTATGATGTGCTGAAGAAGCAGAGTGGATCACTCCCTACTGCAGTCTGGATTCCTGTCACTGGATTTACACCAAGAAGCCAGAGTAGCTCACTCAGAGTTGCTCAAAGCAGCTGTAGTGCAGTAAAGATGCACCCTAAAAGATTTTAGGTAGTTTAGAGTTCTTTCTGAAACTTGTCTGCTGTAGTTGCTGAAATCTGTGTTGCTTCACTACTTTGTTTTGCAAGGGAAGCATTTTTCCTCACTAAGGCTGTGTAAGATGACATGGATTTGGAGTAGGGCTAAGCAACAGCTGAGTTTTCCTTACATGTTAGAGAAAAAGACTGTCACTACATTGTTTTAAAGTGATACTGCACACTGAGGATCAAAACCACGTAATGCTTCAATTGGCAGCTGGTATAGCAGTTTATAAATGCTCATGTGAAAGCAAGCAATGTGTGCTGTTATAATAAAAACAGATGTGGCAGACGAAAACTTGGAGAGAGACTTGACTCTTGATGATACATTTCAATACTTTTATTTCTGAAGAGATGGAAAAGGTTAGGAATTAGATGAATGTATTGTGTTTAGAAAATCTGGAAAAAAAAATGATTGAGGTTCTAGATATTTGTTATGAGCTTGGAGTATAAAGTAACTCTTAGATAAAAAAAAAAAGAAAAGTCTCTATGCCATTTGCTATTTTTCTAATTCTTCAACTGGTTTTAAAACTTATAGTCACTCTATTTTTAGGATAGTAAGAAATCTCTGAAACAAATTAGAAGTTTACTTCTTTATTAGATACTTGTTATGATAATACTGGAAAAAGGTGAAGAGGGAATTGTTATTTAGTGCTGTTTCCAGAAGATTTTAAACCCTTTGGTGATATTTTAAAGTACCAGCAGTACTAAAATAAATTACAGCCTTGAAACAGCAATATCAAAATCCATTTTGATATTAATGTATTTTGAAATGTAGTAATATGTAGCAAATTTATGTAAGACTTGAAGCATTTATTTTATTTTATTTCTAATTCTTTCCTCATTTCTCTCACCAGAGATCTGAAGTCACCTGCAGGTCAAAGCATAAATATCAATAACAGGCAGTGCCATGAGCAAAATAGTTTTGGACAGAAGGTAAAGAGAATAATTGAGAATCTAAAGCAGCAGCTCTGCTTTACTGTCACTAGACTACTGCAGCATCTCAGAAAAACAGAGTTCTCTTAGAGGCACAGTGTGCTCATAAGGAAATGCGGTCTTTTTTAGAAGATTTAAATGTTTATAACTAAATACAGCACTACATGAAAAAGATAAGAGATACATTCTCAGATATTGTTTTAGAAATATTGATCAAGAGCAGTTTTCTTCATAACTTATGAAGCCAGCTCTTCTGAGCAAAGCTAGAAATTAACTTTTAAACCCTCATTGACATTTTATAGTTTTAAGTCTAGAACACAGAGGTGACAGATGTCAGTTATATGCAATTGTAAATAAAGCCGGTGGGACACGATCGTTAGCATGAATGTGCTGGAACAGATTATCTAACGTTAGCAGTGCATTAATGCACTACCAAAAAGTAGATTGCACTGAATGGGTGGTTAACACTTGCAATCATGCACTTGCTTCTGCAGTGGAAATATGATGTCTGTGAGCTGCACATTCATCCAGTCAGCCATTTTCCCAACTCCCTAAGTAACTAGGTTTTTCCAGGCTGAATAGCAAAGCTGCAATGTGAAATAGGCCTGTTCTAACATGATAGAAGAATTGAAAAACACACATAGGAAACAGTTATTATTGCTGCTGGTAATAGCAATGCAAAGTTAGAGTCTAAGCCTTTCCATTTATTTTACCTTCTTAGAGAAAGCGTAACGATGCAGTTGGAAAGTGCTCTATGTAACACTCTAGTTCAGCGTAAGGCTTTCAGTAAAACACACAAGCTACACAACCTAAAATTTTTGTTAATAGTACAAATCTCAGAGTGGGCAGAACTTATTCTGAAATACATCACTTCTGATTTTCACAGTCATGATTGTAACCAGATTTATCACTTCATGTGCAAATAAGATAATGAGAGCAGCTGACATCTCAACTCTTGGGCATGATCCACCTGCATTTGCTCCTAGCAACTCTCATGTGTATCTTTTCAATGACTTCTAAATAATCGTGTTCTTTTAGCTGCAAATTAAATGGGTACTGATTGATGTTCTTTTTGACAACATATTGATATATTGTTTACAGTGAGTACTACTAATATTGGTGGTGTTTGTGGGGGCTTTTCCCCCCAACTTGTATTTGTAGAGATGCCATCTTTCCTTGTGCTTCATCTGATAAGACATCGCTATAATCTCTTTCTCCTTGGACTATTGGTAGGAACTTTAGTCCTGCTGTTAATTACAGGCATCACTTGAAGGATCAAATTCTATGACGTATTTACATGTCCTTGAATTACAACAAGGTTACTTAAGCAACCAGCTATTTGTTCAGAGAACAAATATTTTTATATAACCTTCTCATCTCCAGTGAAATGAACAGTGATCTTGGACCTTTTCTTAGGTAAAAATCAGTGAATCTTTACTTATTTGTTTATGTAGTCCAACTGTCTTCTATTCCATGCAGATTGTTTTCATTGCAGAGTTTACCTGAGTTAAGTATTGATTTTAGCTGCTACTGTTGAGTGTCTCTCCTAAATACATACCTGTTTCATGACTGTTATAACTGAGCCCTCATGGCTGCATCCTGTGATTATTTAGTGTTGTACCATGAATTTTATTAGGAGTCTGCATTGCAAATTGTGTACCTACTCTGTTCTTTTGGTCCCTAGGTAGAATTGTTCCTTACACACCAGCAAACTAAGCATTCCTGCTGACATGTGAATGGGACGACTAATTAGTCGTATTTATGATAAACCAATTAATAATATTTACTATGGAGCACTAACTGGAGGGGTGCTCATTAACACTATGCTGTGCTAACACGAGTCCTCAAACGTTTGTCTCCTTTGCTTTTCAGGCATGTTTTGCCATGAAGAGAACACATTGCTGTCCTATTTTCAACCCTCTCCCAGTTGCCTTTATGCTCATCGTTCAAAAATATGGCCAAAGCTTTCTTGTATATGCTGCAAGCTGGATTCTTGCTAAGCTTTTATGTGTGCCTAACTGAAGGTATTCTTTTCAGCAAGCTTTCTTAGCACTGTGTTCAATAGAGACAGGAGAGTGATGATGTGTGCTTTCTTCCCTCATGCCTCTCATACCCTCCTCAGCATGCCCCCAGGGTGGAGGAAAGAAAACTGTGTCCTGTTTAGTGTTCTGCATGCAGCACAGGTCTGAAAGTAGTGTTCTTTTACTTAATGTGTCTTGTTGCCTGTTAAGGAATAGCTGCACCTCAGTTAATTAGTCTATCAAGACAGGCTGTACATTATTATTTATCAACTAAGTTGCTTTGGGATAATGCTGCTGCAATGCCAATGAAATGAAAAAAACACATTTGAACATGATGTTCACATATATATCTATGTGAGACACACAGACTTCTCCCATGCCCCTTGTCTTCAGACACTAATTTTCTGTACTGTTTTGACAGCATACAAAATAGTGTGCCCTGGAGACAAAAAGGCTGTAGTGATTAATTCCCATCCCTTTCCAGCCCCTTGGAATCTATTTTGGTTTGGAAAATGGGAAGGAATGAAGCAGTGGGAAATGATGTTTCTGTCACTGGTTGTGTAAACAGCTACCTCGCAAACTGCCGTGTAGGCTAATACATACATTGTGTGAATCTGTAGTCTGGGAAGCCATTCACCAATGTGCTGTCGTCTCTCCCACTAACCAAAATAAACATTGCTGTTTCAATGCCATTTCCCAACTTTTGGGCTAGTTCTTGGCTTCTTTCCCAAACAACTTTGTGAACTCTGAGCTGAGGATATCTTTCAATCCCTCTGCCCATGCCGTTTGTTCCAACTGCTGGATCTTTTTCAGTTCTGAGAGATGCTGCATCTCCCTATTAGTCTGCCAGATTATTTTTTTTTTTTGTTTCAGTGGGTTCAGTACTAAGAACAGTGCTGAATACCCGGCCAGAATTTTTGTAGCTTCAGTGAAGTTAGATAATGAATTTCCAGACTATTTCTATTTTGTTGTTTTTTTGTTTCCCCTTTTTATAGTATATAGACATTTGTAGACATATACTACAACATAGACATATTGTATATAGACATATAGGATTTTTTAGACTTTCTCGCTCTGCTCTGTTCCTCTGTACAGGTAACACTTTCAGAAAATTCTTCCTGATCCCATCAATCAGTCACTGAAACTAAAGCAAGGTTGTCCTGTGTTTACAGCATAGCCCAGTTTAGAGGAAACTGTAACTGGTCGTTCTCTTCTGTTGTCTTTACATGCACACATAAAGAGGAATGATGAGCACAGCCAGCATGTTAGCGCAGCCCAGAGAACAGTGAAATACCAAAAGCAGAAGGTCTTGAGAATCCAACTTGTACTTGTGTGTTATTTTGCAGAACATATAATCTGTGTGCATTCTAGTGGTACTGGAAGGTACAGCCATGACTGATCAAAAAGGAGCACTTGTTTACTTGGATTCGTGTCAGAATAATGCTATAGTTTTAATAGTACAACAGTAGTAGTAATGAAAATTAGATAACAATTAGTATTCTCTTGGCTTTTATTCCGTAGAAAATAAGTGTTGAAGGATAACATTGATTAAATGCTAGCTGTTTAAAGGCATATTTAATGGAAAGACAACTTCATATGTAGACCGCAGCATTTTGCAAAATACGTACATATTTGTAAATAGATTCTATGGCAAATCTTTTTCTTTGCAGCCTTTCATCTTGTTCTACGCATGGTGATTATTGTGCTGTCTTTCTTTTTTTTGTTGTTTGCTTAGTATTTAGAGCAGCTGTTTCTTCCTGCTATCTTCACTTTTTTCTTTGTTGCTTTAAAAGAATAAATTATTCTTACTGCAGTACTTCCTTAAACATTTCTTGTACACTGATAGGCTTAGCAGAGATAGGATCACCAGGGGAATGGATGACTCAAGCTTTTACACGCTGAGTCAACAGTCACAATGAGTAGATTCATATACTTTTGGCACGTAAGTACAAGGTGTCACGTCATTTCACTGAGTTTTGTTGACGAGTTTTTTCCAGAATTAATTCAAGCATAGTGAAGTATTGAAAAGTAATGTGACTGATGTATAGGGTCTACTTGGGCATGGGTTCTTATGAAAAGTTATTTCTGTTGTTATTTCTTTCACTGTGTTACATTTGCAATTACAAAAACAGCCTTAGCTTGCCTTTCATGTTTGTGCTCTTAACAGTTTATTTTTGAGTAGTGTGTCAATAATACCCAGCAAATGTGTTTAAATATATAACATATAGCTGGTGTGTCACTTTTGCAACCATGAAACGTTTAACTTTTCTGACCATGTGTGTTCACTGTTTCTTTGAGGAGACCTAATATTTTCAGAGATACTGCTAGTGAGGGTTCAAAGGGCAATAATGCAGTGTGAGGTTGTGGAACTTGCCAGTCTGTGAACAGGATATAACAAACTTCTCATCTTTGGCATCAGCTTAAAAGCAGTCCTTGTGTTTTGTTAAACCATTCATCTGGGCTGTTTTAAGGGAAACGATGCATTGTGGCTCAAACTGACAAATCCTGCACCATGCTAAAACTTCATTCTCTGCTAGCAAAAAAACCTTACTGAGTATCCTCTGTAACTGAAAGAGTAGTTGTGAAGAGCAGTACAACGTCACAACAGAGACAATAACTCTGCCATCAAAGTAGATGCAGGTTTCATTTTATTTAGTTTGTCCTTCTGCACTGGGATCTGTCAGTGAGTTCTGATACTTTGTACCGATCCTCCCCATTGGAGATATGTGGATGAATTGTCTTCATGTTAAGTCTACTCAATGCAGTTCAAGATCGTGTTGCTAATGATCCAATGTCTCGATTACTCTGCTATCACAGAAATTAACTGCCTTCTATGCTCAGATATCACCAAGGTGGGGAGCACTTAGTGCAAATCTTCCTATTATTAAAGGTTTATCAATAGGATAAAAGTCTGCGCTCTTGGCTGCTAAAAGAATTAGTTGCATTTAGTTAACGTATGAGACATCTCACAAGTAAATCAAACTGTTATTTACGAGGGATTTCCCTCCATCCTTCATGCACTAATACTTTTTATGAGAGTTTAGCTGTAGGCGTCTTGACAGAGTCACTGGTTATTTTTTGTGGATTTATTTTGGGGTTTTTTTTTCTTAAACTTTTATCTCTTTCTGGTTTTCCCTTCTGATGTATTCCTGTCATCTTTGGAGGTCCATTGAATTGTGAGCTGGCCAGCCTTCCTTTGTAGTGGATGTGAAACATTTGACTATCTGTCAGTGTTCTGGCTTCTGGCAGTGATAATGAGCTCTCTTGCCATTCCTCAGAAACTGTCCTGTACTGTGCTATATTCTGAAAACATGATTATAGAGTTGAAATATTTTAAGCATTGTGTGGTGCTGTAAGATCAGGCTTGCGGGGAAAAATGGGTGGATCTGGGAATATAATTTATCTGATACTGCACTGGTGATCAGCTTTAGAGAGAATATACTTCAGATAGGTGAGTGTCTGCTCAGCCTTTTGTACTTTGGTAACTGCTTTTCACTAAATCTCCTCATATAATTCTTCAGGTCATATCAAGTACTGCTAATGTTTAGAAACATTTCAACAACGTGGTGAACCTTAGTAGCAATGAATTGCAGGCAACATCCTATTCGGGTCTGGTGCTGTTGTATCTGCTGTTTCATTAAGACTTCATCGTTATCCCACTTTATCACCAAATTATGATAGGGTCAGTTTGAGACTGTCTACCAAGAGATTTCATTGGCAATTTGGGTTAAAGCAAAAGCTTCAAAACATTCTGTGAAGATTAGGTTTAATTGTTTCCTTTTAACTGTTACAGAAGAGTGGTAAAAAAGCTTCAGCTGGTTTTCCTTTTATTTCTTCAAGCAGCAGGTCCAAGCCCCAGGAAAAGGAAAAAAAAAAAAAACCTATAAACCAAGCTGAGCTGGCCTTTTGTATGTACCAGAGCTTTCTTTGCCTTGGCTTCTCATAAGACCAGGTTTGCTTGCTGTGAGGATAATCTGACTCACCTTTTAGAATGTTAAAGGTCAGCTGCACCTGAGGAAGTCCCCAATTGGCAGTGACTTCTAGAAAATGGCCCCAGCTCTTCCATGAAAATTAGCCTCTCTGAAACCATAGGCTTTTCTTTTCCTCCCTCAGGCTTCTAAGAACCCAGCGTGGTTTGATGCACTGCCGAAAGCACTGGGTAGATCCTATCACAGCATTCACTGTTGCATATATTTATCACAGGGTGTAAGGTCGACAGGTTTTGCTTTTGAGCCATTGCACAGCCCATTAGTCCACATCCTATCTGCAGAGCAGCTAATGATGCGTTTATTTCTTTCCTTCTTTTCTTTTTTCTTTGGTGCTTTCATACTTTTGGTTAGAAGGCATGACGTGTGTTAATCTAAAGAGTGAATTCAGTGACTTGTGTGACTGAATGCCTAGGATAAAAATGAATTATTAATCAGCAACTGGAGTTCTCTACATTTATTAGGTAGAATGAGTTTTATTAATAACAATAGATAGCCAGAATATAATTATTCCTTTCATTTATGTGGCAGTCACTGACAAAAGAATTGGTTATTTTGCTGTCTGCTTTTAAGAATGTAGATTTTTACTCGATGATTAATTCTACTAAAAAGTTGATAATGTAATATCAGACTATTTAAACTAATCTAATCCCTGATAGTGTTTAACTGATTTAGAATGTGTTTAAAATGGTCATGTACTGTGAAAATTGTCAGAAAAGAGATGATGAGATTAGGCTGCTAAGAGATTTTGTGACAAATTAAGTGAGTGCTTATGTAAAATTACCTACTATTGCAGCGTGTGTAAGCATGTGCGTTTGCGCACACACATTCATATACCGGAGCTGATGAGCCTCTGGCAGGGAGCTTTGCAGAAGCTGCAAGTATTTTTAGTGGAAACAAAATCTCAGTTCAGTTCTGCAGCATGTGACTTCCTATTTCTGTAAGTTACTTCCAAGGGACTTCCTCTGTTAAATCGGCTTGTCTCCAGAGATTTCATCTGGAGCCGAAGCATAGTCTGCTTTGTCCTGTGCCTGTGACAACATTTTCCCAGACTTTTATTTTGAGTATTTTATTTTTGTTTTGTACTGTTTCCAGCATGCAGGGATCTAGTGGCTGCTACGCGTGATCGGAAGCTGAATACATTTATACAAGTCTCGGTGGTACATCCGGCAGAGCACATTTTGACGAGATATTCAAGCACTGAAATCGTGGAGGTGAGAGTCTCTTATTCAACTAACATGTCGATAAATGAATTGTTCATTTCTTCTTTAGAAAGTGAATGAGAAATAAAACAAGTTAGTGCATAGTCTTAGGTAAGACATGCATGCTCTGGCAGTTAGTAAAGCATACCTAAGAGTGTTCTGTATTTCTTGGCATTCAATCAGGATAAACAGAAGTGAACTTGGCTTTTCATGAAAGCTCTGTTGTTCCAAGTAGGAGACATAGAGAATGTGCTGGTTCTCCAGACATAGGTCTAGAATGAAACAGGTAATAGTTGCTCTTATGAAAGGACAAGGCAAGGCAAAGTAAAACTAGATTAAGAGTACAGTGAGTTTATAAAGTATTTCTAAATTATAGAACATACATGTATGCTGTGCTCTGGTATCCTATCTGTTTCTTGATCTATTTTTTCCATTGACACTTCTGCAATTTGAAAAATACTAGCTTGCTTCTATAATTAGGGAAAAGAATAAGTCTATGTAATGTCTATGACTTTATATAAAATAATTAGTAAGTTGCATCACATATTACTGCAAAAGCTGTCTGAGGCTGTTTTGCTAGTCTTCACTTTGCCCTGTAAGCATCAGTATCAGAAACAGCAAAAATGGCTCACAGAGAAAATTAAGTTTTAGCAGGCAATGTAGGTGTAAGTTACTTAACGTACTGGAGAGACTCATTAAGAACAGACAAGTCTTATTGTAAACACACACATGATTATGCCTAAGGCGTGTTTTAACTCTTAAATACAATGAGAATATTTCATGAGCTCTTTGTGTGATCAGTTTCAACTAAGTACTAATTAAATCATGGTTTCATCCATCAGCCATCCTGCAACAGCTTAATTCAAGTCATTGCAGACTGTCTGGAACGATGTTGTGCAGAAGATGGAATAGATACATTTTTATTTTTTAATAGAAGTCGATTCATTTCCTATCACTATGTCCCAGATCTGAATAAGTTTCTGAATTTGTTGTGTTGAGGCTCTCAACTTTATAGTCAAGGTTTGAGGCAGGGGAAGTCAGGAGCACAGGGCAGGCTTTTCTTCCCTTCCAGGGAAAGTGCATTTATCACACCAAATCCTTTATTTTATGTAATAAAAGTTTAAGGATACTAGCCTGGTAATCTTTGGATATTAAGTATAATTAAACATTAAGAAATTGAAAACAGCATTTTATGTGTTTGTAATTGTTTGTGTAAGTTATGACGTTGTTACTTCTGGTACAGCTTCTAGATGTAATCATAATGTTACAAAACATGGGAATGTTATCTTACTCCGCCACTACCTACAGAAGAGTAGTGTAATCCTTTCTCCTCGAATCAGTGTCCTTAATGTAACAAAGGGAATCTCCATAGCATTCCTACAGCCATTTTATTGTGACTTAATGAAGATATCTCTTTTTGTTTGTAAGTTACATCTTTAACTCATTTAAATTAAGATGAAATTGCAATATGTTCAGAAAGTATTGTGGGAGAAAGAAAGGGATTGTTTATTACAGGCTGTATTCCATGTACTGATACCTTCTGGCTGAGCTGTTTAAAGGCATCTTGCTAGGCTCTCTTTCAGAAGCACTTAAAAGATTTTGGAGTTAGAGAACTTGGAAGAAAGTTTTTGAAACTTTCCTGACAAAAGCTTGAAATTGTCAAGTTTTCTTATTGATTGCATAATACTTAGCTGTTCAAATCTTTCTGCTGTAGAGAGCTGTCCTCTTTTAAAGAGCCCACAGTTTCTGTACATCCATAATGGCATTCTATGCATTGCACAGCTGTTACCTTACTGAACGTTTACTTATGTTACGCAGGGCACAAGAGATCCACTGTTTTTGACTGGTGTGACTTTCCCACCGGAATACCCCATCTATGAGGAGACCAAAATAAAACTAACAGTTTATGATGTCAAAGATAAATCTCAAGATACGGTAAGTGTTTTGCTTTGTTTTTTCATAAATCTTACTGAGGATTAAGTTTCTCACCATCTTGTTCTTTGTCTCTTTTTATCAAGTTTTCAACTTTGGGAAATAGGTTATGTAGAATTGGTTTTGCTCTTCTATTGCTAAAATGTCTTTACTTTTTGTTGTTATATTAAAGAATAGAGAACAGTGCACTTAGCCCCTTTGCTATTGTTAAATTGGTTGCATGAGTTACCACAGCTATTTTTGGCAAATAAAAGCTTATTCTTCTGTTCTTTTTGATGGCAGAGAACATATGGAATAGGCTGAGAACACCACTGTGAATAATTTTTCAGAAATATTTTTCTGATAAGTATTTTACTGACATGCCCAAACCTGAATAATACAGAGGTTTGAGAATGATAATAATCCTTTATTTGAATTTATGTTATGGTGATACCTGCAGATTTCCTGTGGCTGCTGTTGTTACTGATTTGTAAGGGTCCAAGATTTTCTGTGTCACTGGTAAACGTGAATAATTTTGGGTTCCAATGTTGTACATTTTTTGTTTCACTGTCAGCTTGTAACACTGAGAAGCAGTTACTTGAGATTATATATGGAGGTCAGTGGGACTATATGAGTGATTTAACTGTCAAATATAGACCTTGAGAGCCATTTTATGTGCCCCAGGTGATCTAAGGCAGCCTTACAGAGCTAGAAGATACTATAGAAGATCTCATGGGAGATCTGTGACTTTATTCTGTTGCAGCTGGAGTTCAGCTGATAGTTTTCTCTTAGGCATAAAAAATGGCCCTTGACACCTGTATTTAATTGGCTCAGTTGCTTTTTATGTATTTGTAATTGTCCCCCAGTGTGATTAAAGACCTTGCAAGCTCATGTCATGACTTCATATGCATTCATTACCCATAAAATGGAAATTAAGGGCGTATTTTACAACTTAAGACTGTCTTTGAACTGCTCACAGAAATAAAATGTTTAGAGAACTTATATTTTTTTTCAAGTAGAAAATAGTTGATGTGTTTAAATTTTGCACCTTTGAGAGTAACCAGATTGCATTTGTCTTCCCACTGTGCTCTTTAATGGGAATGTGTGGAATATTTTAGACATAATATCTGGATTTCTTTAAGTTTATAGCTGAAGGATTTTTTTTCTGTGGAAGATTAACTAGGGAAAGGATATGTATGCACATTCTCACAATATGTATGTTTAATTTTTGGTTATGATTTAGACTGCAGGGGCTTAAGATGGGATCTGCTGTTTATTCCATAGAGCTGTCACCCATGGACAGATAAAGGCATTGAGTAAAAGGAGTTTATACTTTATCCCTTCCCTTCCAGTTTCTGTTGTGACTGGCAGAGGATAGAAAATACTATCCTATTTGTGAGTGAAAAAAGTGGTCTTGATTCATGGAGCTATCCCTGTACTAATACTCTTCTAGTTGCAGACCTCTATACTGCATCATTTGTAGGAAGAGATTTAGCGTAGAGAATTAATATAATTTGATAAGTTTTTATGAAATTTATATAAATTAGAATAAATTCATATTCTTATAACTTTTTATGACTGCTCCTTACAATTATAGCACAGGACTAGAGATCTCATTAACGTAGCTTGTAAGTCACAAGAGATAATAACTTTCTCCCTTGTCATGTAGTTATGTGGTGTGTAGTTACATAACAACAGTTATGTCGTCAGGATGTAAAGCATTCTAGATCTGTAGTTTATGGTACCTTTCTCTAGGGGAATCTCCCATCTTGGGTTTACATACATGTAGCCTTTTTTAATAATCATTGGTTGTAAAACTGGATATAGATAAGAAAAAACTAAGCTGTAAGATTTATGTCAAGGGAGGCTGCAGCCTTGTGTGAATGACCCTGAGCAATCCAGGTTGTGACTTCATTTGTGGCAGTATTTGGATTTCTGTTTACATCCTGGAATATCAGTAACAATAAAACTAAAGGTCTGACGTTCTTTGCTAAAATTGGAAGCCATCACACTTTTCTATTAGTTTGGTTGACTTTTTTGAGTCTAGAGGTATATATGGATTCATGAAAATCGGGTTTAAATAAGCTTGATACCATTATCAGCATAGCTGCAGTTTCACAGACTTCAATGCTCTTGCTTCATGACACAAGAAGTGGGATGCATCCCTGTGGCAGTCTGTCTCAAGTGCTGTGGCTTGACAATTCCCACTATCCATGATACAATAAAGCTGGCTTTCTTGTTCTTCAAAAACTGCCGCCACAAGTTATGGCCCCACTAGTCCTCCGAACTGCCAGTTAATCCACTTGGGAGTGGAGGGGAATCCAAGACTGTTAGGTATACTCTGCTCTTCTTGGCTATGCTTCCAGACCTGTCATCAGCTCAAACAAATGAGCATTTTTGGAGGAATAACACTCAGAACTGTCTGAAAAATAATTTGCAGAAATCAGGCAAAAAGCTACAGTAATAAGAATTCCCACAGCATTAAAGGTATAGTACTCTTGGCTACTTCAATTAATCAATTCAAAATAGTTCATATCCTTCATCACAAATATATACTTTATTTTTTCTTATTTCTCTTGTAATTGAAGTGAAACTAAAGGAAATTAATCCCATGCATTAAACAACCTCAGCAGGATTTTATTGTCACAAATAGCAGATTGTAGAGAAAGTGGGGAAAGGGCAATGAGTATCTCGTAGGGTAAAGCATTTTCTTGTCATTTGTCTAAACTTGCTTTTGTTTATATGAGGGAATTAGTTTCATTTTCAAACTTACAGGAGTTTTACTGTGATACCAAAAAAAAAAGAGTATTACTTGCACACAAGTCAATGCTGAAATGAAAGGGGATGCTCCCCAATGAGACACCCAGAGAATGTTTTTTCCACACTGCTGGCATGCTACTTGTGCTGCTCTTTTGAAAAAAGATTTTTAAATAACCTTGCAATGCTATCCTTCCTGTACCAGAAAGCAGATAGTTAACTTCACTCTTGCTTGTCATTTAACTTGCATTATATAAGAAGTGCAGTTTAATTATATTGAAGTACTGTTCAGCTGGTATCACATTCACTGCACTTTTCACTTTTTATGTGTCTTTGTCATTGATCATAATTGTATCTTGGCTGTGTCAGGCATTCTGTAATTGAGGCTTTTTAATATAATGAAACAATTTTGTTTTGTTTTGTTTTGTTTTTTTTTGTTTTGGCTAGTCTTCCTAAGTCAGGGTGAGTGGTTAATGTAAGTTGTCATGTAAATATAATTTTTTTAATAAAGACTACATTATTCCTACTTTACTTTGATATGGTTGCAATAAAGAAGTTACAGTGTGGTTATGAAATACAATTTAAATATATATCTAGTGAAGGCATGCATACAAAGCAGTAGGTAATGCCATATTCTGAAAAATGTACAGTGACATCTGTTTCTATATCACAAAGATTTTCTCCCCATATTATCTTAAGCAAACGTGCTTCACTGGCTTGAGCTGTACTGTCTTCAAAATTTGAGATAGTTGTGTTTTGTCTTAGTGCTGGGGTCGCACCTGTTCTACAAGTCATTGTTCAAGAAAATGGCAATTAGAGCCTCATATGCCATTAAAATATCACTTCTGTACCACTTTTGCACTGGCAAGCTGTTTTCATCCTTCCTGTAAGGATGAAGGTTTGCCCAGATTGATTAAGTTTTGAAGCTGAAGTCAGATTTGTTCTCTTGAAACAGACTTCTTAGCAGAAATCAAGTACTGCTACCACATGACAGATTCTCAGAAAACACAAAATCAATGAATTTGTGTTTGTTTAATGCAGCTTAAATTCTTTCTGCATTCACTCTTCTATCTGTAAAGTGGATTTGAAAATGTTTGCATCTTGTGTGATGGGATTGTGTTTGTTCTAATGTAACAGGATCTTGAGGCAAACACTGTTGTTATGGTTTTATGTGCAATAGGTCAGACCGCATTCTTTTGATCCACAGATGGACAGGTGCTGGAACCAGAGGACAGAAGCAACTTTCTGTATCTGCTGACAATTTGCTGTATCTGGTCTCTACATCATCTTTTCACAGTTTCACCTTATTTTTAGGAGGAGATAAAAACCAGGAAGCTTGAGAAGAAGCCTCAAAAGTAGAGACTTCATATATGAACTAGGGTTAGAGATTTAACAGGTATTTTTGCCCTTTATCTTAAAGCCAATCAGGTAGACATAATCTCCTTTGAATTCATATAATTACTGGAATTCTCGTGTGCTATTGAAGATCAAAATAATCACCCTAATACTGTCTCCTGAGAGCAAGGAGAAACTGGATATATACAAGGTAGTTCAAATATTACATGTTCTACAGTCCAGTCTTGTATTTGTTACTTCCCAAATTTTCTCTTACTGAAAATAAAATTAGATTATTTGATAATTTTAAGAGTAGTAGGGATGGAAGTGCAGTTTTGGGGATGGGAACGTATGTTACAAAGTGACAGTTTTAGATTATCTGAGCTTCAAATCACATGTCTTTTAGTGTTGAGATTTGAGTCCTCTGTTAAGCTAGCTATGAATGAGAATTTGCAGAGGGTTTTTCTTTGTGTGTTTCTTGATTTTGCAAGTACCTCTGTTAAAATTCAATCACATTGGTGCAAGCAGGAAATGAAAACTGTCTATCACAAAAGATGTGTTTTGAGTTCAATTGTGAAGCCCAATCTGAAGTGACAGCATTGTGTGTTCCCTCATGGGTATTGCCTGTATCAGAAAACCACCAGCACAGCTGAGTGTGGCTTGGCATCTCTGCTGAAAAGGGCCACGACTTGAATATTAGGATGACTGCAGAGCAGTACATGAAATGCATTAGCAGAGATAAATGTGAAAGCTTGCACGTCACCTAGCTGTACTCTCCCTGCACCCGAATGCTCTTAGTACCTCGCTCTTAGTGAACACTAAAACTACTAAAGCTTTTTCTTTTTCTTAAAACTTGAAGAGATGTTGCAAGCTCTCTACTTTGTTTAAGGAAAATGCACTTTAAATTCTTCCTTTTTTCAGTTCTGTTCGCTGTCACCTCTGCAGGATTTGCTGAGAAATATTGCCTTAAATTAGAAGCTCTTATTATCTCATTCCTCTTAATAGAGCAGTACTGTACTGTGTTGCAGTCATACCTACAGAAATTCATGTAATAAAGCTTTAGATAGTCAGGATCCTTTTCAAAATCATGGAATTGTTTTCACAAATATGTACTTGATAATAGATTTCAATCTTCTTTTGTATCAAACTATATATCCTGGTACTGGAGGGAGGAGGAATGTTTTGAATTCTTCTGGGCTCAAGCATGTGGAATCTACCTAAAGCACTATTGTCAACCTTTCTCAATATTTTTTAAAAGCCAGAATATGGAAAGGGAGGCTCCAACTGCTGACTTTCATTTGAGTTTATATTGAAATAAAATCTTTCTTTGAAGTGTCTGAAGGTATAATAAGGTTTCATATATCTCAGTGTGTCTGTAAAAGAATTGAGGATAAGTGTCAAGACCAGGAAAGTTACAGGTAGAGACTTAAAGTCCATTTGTAACTTTATTGCTCTTTGCACCTAGCCCTTGAAAATTCAATGGAAGGATTTGCTTTGCAGAAACCTCTATCTCTTTGAAAGCATTCTACCTTTCTTCCTACTTTTTCTCCTACCATTTTAAGTCCTTTTTCCCCGAATCAAACTCCTCCCTATTGCTATATCTTCAAGGAAAGTTGTAATCTACTGCTTATTAATTTTCCATTTTCCTTTCCTTTTCTGCCTGTTCTATCAATCAAATGCTACTGCCTGCCTCACATCAGGCAAATGTAGGCTCCATGAGCTGACATTTTGGAAAACTGCTGTAAAACTTCATAGTGATGAGACCATATGTATTCTGTCAAAATGTAAAGCATTGTCTTGGAAATTGCTCAGAAATAAGGGAAACAGCAAATGATAATATTTTCATGTGGATTTTATTTTAACTAGCTAAGAATTCCAGTAGCATAGGCATGATCATTCCAATCTCTGTAGCACTCTCCAAAAAGCTTCCTTGAGTACTTCCATGACTATATTTGTATGTGCATATTCATAGGTATGTTTCATTGTTCCATCCCTCACTAGACCAGCAGAGAGCACATCAGAATAGTCAGACAAATCCAAGGTGATTATTGTGTTGCCATGTTTCTAAGTACAACTTTGGGGTTTCAAGGGACATGTGTCTAGCTAGTATAGAAGACCAGGATGTTTTCTTCTGAAATGTGTACACTGCAGTGAGTAAGGGAAGGAGAGCGTGGCACAATGTTTCTTCAGTCAGTATGGAGCAACCTAGCTGTAAAAACATGTCCTCAGATCAAAGAAAATGCTTCCGTCCTTTCAGAGTGTTGATCTGCTTTCCCTCCTGGTGCCTTTGACCCAGGTATCCCCTGGTTCTGGGGAAGCAGCTCCTCAGGAGAAGTGGCTGGTGCCCCTGACAAGCTGGGTACTGCACTACTCACAGGCAGCCCAGGCACTGCAAACATTCACAGGCAGCCCAGGCACTGCAAGCATGAAGGATTTCCTTGTGCTAACTGCAGCAACATGAAAAAAGTTTGACTTACTCTAAAAGATAAGATATATCTGTTCTCACTGATGATTATCTTTTTTTCAGGTGAATAATCAGTTAGTCCCATCACACTAGCACAAACTGTAAAATGTACAAAAGGAGAACTGACATTTAAGAAAATAGTGATGTGTTTGCCTTTAGCTGTAGCTACTTAAAGTGGTTAGACATGTAACAGTTGTCATGTTTACCAATAGTTGAAGTTTCACCTGCACTTCCTGCAAGTGAAAAAAGTGAGAGTTAAGATGATGCCTTTTCCCAGTATCGAAAGTTCCATTTTTACCTATTGAAATAATATTTGGTAGTTCTTTTACCTGGAAAATAATTCCCCAAATTAGTGCATGTCTTGTGGATGCAGAAGCGCTTATAACTTTAAATGAATACATTAAACTCTGAAAAATCACAGCTGTGAAGTATTTCCATGTTTACTGTGCTTCTATCAAATAAGGCTTTAGAATACTCTGTTACAAGTAATTGTCTTCATACTGCAGGAAAAATTGTTCATGCCTCCTTCTTTACTTGCAGCCAAAATTATGCTGTAACAGTTACATGAAGTAACAGTTTATAGAGCAGCTTTTGCCTTTTAACCTTCACTAAGGCACCTCCATTTTCCTCAAAGCCCAGTTCAGTACCAACAAAAATAATTAAATGACTTTCTAAAGTGATTTTTACTTTCAAAAGTTTATTATCTTAAATTTTTAACATCTTGCAAATCAAACATATCTGTTCTTACGTTCCCAAACATCTCCCTTCATATAAAGGCATTTACAAATACTGATATAAAATAGAAGTACAGTATATTTACAATCTAGTCCTTTGGTGGCAAAAAAAGATTTCTGTGTAATAACTCATATATTTAGATGCCCTATGGATTGAAAGGATGAAAATGTATTAAACATATATGGAGCAGTGATAAATCTGCTCTTCTTTTGTTTTATGTAAGCAGGCACTTAAAACCTGTTTGTAGGCAGATATTTCTTTCAAAGTTTTGGGATGTATGTTCTGGAAAATTGAAAACAGAACAAATTCAACGTATTAACTACGAGTTTTTCTTCCTCTACCACATGCCTCAGACACTGGTACACTGCTTGTACTAGTAAATGTTCAGATTTGAGAATTTGGACTTACGAAGTAAAACTGAGCAAGTAATTCTATTTAAACATCAAATAAGAATCATATGCATTGATTGTAATGTGAGACTTTGAGCAATTTTTTGTTATAAGAGCATAGTAAATTGCTCTCAGAGTAAATTAGCTAAATGTTTTGTATTATTTTAAATATTTTATGACTAAGCAGGAAGGGCTTGTGTAATCATTTAAGAATTCCACTGCTGTTGGAAATGCATGTATCATTGAATTTTATAGTAATCAAAACATCTTTATGTAATTATTATGCAGTATATTACAGAAACAAATTCCCATGTGGCTGAATTTCTTCATGCATGGCTTTCTTCATGCCAGAAATGAGGATTTTGTTTTGATCTGTTCATTGTTTTGTCCTTTTGACCATAGACTGTATGATTCTGGAGTGTTGAGATTTTGATGGAATTTTTCCCTCTCCTTGGATCTCTTTTTATCACAATCATGTTTGTTTTGTTTTGGGTTTTTTTAAGCAAGAATAATTGAAGATTTTTTTTTATAGTACCATGCTGCTGTGGTGTTTATTCTTGCAATTTTCTTACTCTTAAATTCTTTGTCATATATGCACTCTCACTAATGTGAAGTGGAAAAGCTCAAGTCATAATTATCCTAACTGCTTTAGAATATTTCTTTTTTTTTCCCGCCCCCTTTTTCTTCAATTCAGAGTAGGGAGAACTATGGCTTCTTATTTTATTTGTAGTTCCTTCCTCCAATTTTGTTTTTCTTCACTAGCTTTCTTTACAGGTTTCAGCATATTTAAGTAAGGCACGCCATGTTATGAACGTAACTGTTGTAATAGTTTGTAGAGTTATCAAGATAACTTTATTTAGAGCAAAACCAAAAATACCAATTACCAAAAACTGCTAAATTAGATCTTGACTGCACAACTTACACTTGAGCCATCTTTAAGTGAAATTCAGAGAGCTGTCACTGGAGAGAAATTGGTGAAATGCTTTCTGTCAACAAATCAGTAAGCACGTGTGTCAAGGACTAGTACGTTTGCACCTATTCTAGCGTATGTATTCTTGTGAGATGAAAGGAAAGTGTTTTGAGTATACATATTGCATTGATCTGACTTAATATGTACAGACAGACTGAAGTCATCCTACTTTGTGGATCTCACTGTTACATGTGATTGTCTACATTGCTCAAATATTTGGTTGTACAGTAAGACTATGTTAATTCCTTTGATTGCGACAGCATCTGCACTGTGAGCCATCTTGTCTTAAAATGCAGATTCTTAAGTTTGAGTTAGGAGAAAATAATTTCTCTTTTGAGATTGCTTCAGACAGGATAGTCTGCTCCCCGACAGAAAATCTGTGTTGTGGGACAAGTGAGACTTATTTCCTGTAGAAGTCAGCAGTCAGTATGTCTTGAGATGCTTGGAAGGCTTGGATTTTGACACAGCTGCCTTAGTGAAATCGAGCGTGGAGGTCCTTGATTTGTTATAGCTATAGATTCTCACTGCCTCTGTTCCTTGGGAATAGCTTGGCAGCTTTTCAAAAAGAAGTAATTGCAGGGCTCTTGCTCAAGAAATTATCTCTGAATGTGGAAGCTCTGGACAGTTACTGCCCAGTTATTGCCACCTTATTCTGAAATAGCATTAACCCTATGACAAGGAAGTTTCTGGGTAATTAACTGTGCCCAAATGGCTTTCAGGCTTGGATATGACAGAAGAAAGACTGTCCTTGAGTATAGATTAAAATATAGGTATACACACGCTGTTCCATTAAGAGGTTTCCCAAGAGACTTTTTCTGTGTATGTACAATACCCTCTGAGATTAGTGTCCAGTTTCATTGTCATTAAGACAACCTGTTAGCAATCTTCTTCTGGTGCATAAAATTGTCTTGATTTGGAATTATCCCTAAGGTGGAGTATTTTGTAGTAGTATAGTGGTAGATTACTTTCCTCTGTTCCTTTCTTAGAATGTTCCTCAGGTTGGAGCTTATTGACCCCAAGAGCAAGTTCTTGTAGAGAAAGGAACAAAGGGCTTAAACTTTCCAAGTCTACTTTTAGACATGTGAAACATGCAGTACGTATGATAGGAAGATGACAAAAAGCCTCTTAACTATTTGCATTAAAACTCCATAATGTTTCTAAAACTCTTGGATAAAGCTGTTCCTAGAATTACTGGAAACTGAGGTTATTTACATGAAGTAATTCGTACTTCTTATGATCTGAACACTTTTAAGTAGCATAAAATATTCTGGATTTGCAATCTCCTTTTTAAGAGAGATTGTCATGAAATTTGTGTTCACTATATTTGCATCTGTGATACAGTCACAGTGAATCATTTGATATTGTTATAACTTAGACACTCCTTTTGAGTAGATTATAATTGCTGATATGTTTGATTTATTATTAACAGAAGAAGTAATAAATTCTTTGCTTCTTTACAGAGTGGCTGCCATGTATAGCAGTTTATTGAGATGCTGTAAGTTAACCTTCGTAGCATGATACTTCACATCTAGTGATAGGCTCTGACGTGGACATTTCAGCATTGTAGGTCCTGGCTGTTTAAGACCAGGTGCTTTGTATTTGCCTGCTTGATGCTTTCCACAACTGAAATTGTACCGTCAGAAATCAAAGGTAATAGATACTTTATGTAGCAATTGCACCTAGTTTAATATGGGTTTAGGGATTGGGGGAAAATACTAGGTTTGAAACAAATTGCATAGCTTTAATTATTAGAGATTAAAAGCAAAGCTTTATTTTATAAAGAAAACCAAACATGCATTTGTCAGATGGCGTTAACATTTATTATGAATTGTAATTCGGAGACAACAAAGCTAAACATATAGAATCACAGAAAGAGACCTCTAGATATCATCTAGTCCAACCCTCTGCTAAAGCAGGTTCACCTTGATCACACAAAAGTGCATCCAGGTAGATTTTGAAAGCTTCCAGAGAAGGAGACTCCACGACTTCCCTGGTCAGGTTGTTCCAGTGCTCCCTCAACCTTACTATGTGGTTTGTATGTGTGTAAATGTGTGGGGTTTTCTTTAACTTGTTTTCCCCACTAAGTGGCCAGAGCACAAGAATTTGACCTAGAAATAAACAAACTTTGAGCTTCTGAGGGAGCTTCTTGGACTGTGGAGCAGATATGCTTTGCAGTAACATCCTCTAGTCCTCTACTGATATCCAGCCCTGGAAACCTGTGAGAAGGGATGTGGTGAATATCTGACCATCATTCCACCACAAAGTGCATATTGAGAGGCAGATGCTAGGAGCAATCTCAGTTTTAGATGCATTCTAGAGTACCAGTCTAAGAAGGATGTATAGCAAGGCAGTCCTATCATTGATATTGTGGATGATACAACACACTCATTTGTTTGACTGTTCTGTTTCAGGTCTGCTGAAATTTAATTTGAACAGGTGATAGGTGGAAGATGGGAAGCAGCTGGCCAGGCAAAAAGGATTATTAGGGACATGACAAGAAGAAGATGCCAGAGGGAGGGGAGGGACTCATATGCAAGAGAAATCGAAATAGAAAATGTGGCCAAACTTCTTAAGTTCTTCATTAAGAACTTAAGTAACTCACCACCTTCTGTCTCAAGTTTTCTTACCATTAAGGCTGGATTTGTTTATACGCATACAAATGGGGCAGGATCTCTGAAGTGAGCTTCAAGTGCTAATTCCTTTGATATTAGCTATTGTAAAGAGTATTGACACGTGTAAAGCCATGGACGGAGTTACTGGAGAAACAACCATTGATTCTGTGGAATTTGTAGTGCAAAATTCAGAATTTGCTAAAATACAAATATTACAAAGACTAAAAAGTTGTGTGCTAGAACTACAAAGCTCAGGTAAAAAGGAGACCATATATTTCCCTGTTATTGCTTTACTAATCCAGAGTTCGTGTAATTACATTGCACCTTCACACTTTTTTCTGTGCCAAAGTTCAAGCAGTGGTGTTAGTGTCATTTGCTTCCATAGTAGCTAATATAACATCGAATATAGTAAATTATAGTGGTTTATTTTGTGCGTGATACTGAATATGAAAGTTACTGAGGGGGAACAATTTCAGTTTCAGCCTCTATAAACATGCAACTTACAAGCTGTGTTAGTAGCTAGCACTCCAAGCCTATGTTTTATTTTCCTTGAAAAATGCAGCCAGTCTATACTGGTATTACTAGCAAGTGCAATATGGTGAGTTACGCAAGTGTATTTCTTACTATATTTTTAAAAAAGGTCACATTCAGAGAATACTAAATGGTATATAGTTTGCTTACTTACACCAAAAGAGTACTTTCAAGTAACTTTATTTAATTTTATTAGTGTTATCTCATTTGGTTTATGATTTTCTCTCATTTATGTCTTATGATTTGTTTTATTCATGGCTCATTCAGATTTAGTACTTCGAACTATGGGAATGAGCCTATAATACTTTATAATAGGCTCTTAATTTTTCAGTGAAACTTGCTTTTTTCAAAGAGAGAAACATTTCAGTTACTAATGAATTAGTGTAATAGTACTATGATATTAGCAGTATTTCTTTTAAGCAGATAAACACTTTCTTCCAAATTAGCCTATGCTGATACTGTAAGAACATTCACCTTCCTGAAGAATACAGGGATTTTGGGGAGACATTTGTTTTTGACTCAAATTTCTGAACTTATTTATTTTCTTGTCTTCCATGAAATGAAACCTGTTTTAAAAGGTGATGTTAGGCAAAGAAGACTTTAAGTGTTTGAAATAAAGGTCTAAGAAGGTTTACCTTGTATATATGATTTCTTTTGGTTTTGCTTTGTTTTGGTTGAGAGGGGTGCTTTTAGGAGGAAAGGTACTGCTTCTCTTAAGATCCTTGGGCTGATGGGACCATAAACTTGCCAAGTCTAGCTGACTAGATGAGTCAAAACTTTCATGTGGCATAATTTTCCAGAACTTGGACTGGGAAGGATTCTGAGGGTGGAGTTCTGCTTGCAGCCTGGAATATAGGTTACTATCTAAGCAATAACAGAACTTGCAAGAGAGAAGGTGCATGTATTTACATTAAGTTTTTGAAATGCATTTTTAGAAGAGGACTTAGGTTGCTCTGTCTTAATGTATTCCTCCTCGATCCAGTTTCCAGATCACTGAGAGATTTCATTTAAGTGGTTTGTTTTATAATCTGAGTGAAGAGACTGGAGTTTGTCTCACATGGTCTAAAAGATCAGTGTGCGGTGTTTAGCGCTCTGACTTTTTTCTGTGTTCTTTGTAGAGTCAATAGTAATAAAATCCTAAGGGAAATGAAAATGATCTGTACTGAAATTCTAAACAGCAGTGAAAGTCTACTATATATTAGTCAAACAGTCCCTAGGTATACAGGAGGAACTTGTATGCATATGTATACAATCGTGCAGTCTTTTAGAGAAGACACTACTTTTTGAGGTATGGTTTCTTCAGAAAGCTTAAAGAAAAAAGGTAAAATATAGGTCACCATATCATGTATCCTTCTTCACTTATTTACTTGTTAGTGCTTTTTTTCCGTCTCTAAATCTAAACAATCCTTGTAACCACTGATTAGGTTAACTGTCTGCTTAACTTTTCCCATTTTAGAGAGGAAAACTGAGTAAGTAGGGCTTTTATTTTTACATTGGATTAGCTTCAGATCCAGAGTTGGGATTCTACTGATTCCCTTAATCAGTCCTTTCTCTAATGTTGTATCTGAAAGTGGAGGTGATGTGTGACTGCAATATTTCTCTGGTGGTATTAATTCAAACACAGAGTTATTTGGAGCATATATTGAGTGCTCCCATTTGTCTCTTCTGGGGTTCTGTGAAGGTGTTACTGTGTTCAAAATATATCAATGCTCTATATGAACTTGCAGCAGTTTATTGGCTGGAAAATATTTGTACAAGGAAGGACAGTCACTGCCATTTTAATCTAAGAAAATCCACATGAGTATCCTCCCATTTTTAAAATAAAGCCTTATGGCAGCAGATAATATTTTAATGCTGAAGATGTAACTGAATTTTTGTTATCTGTGATTGTGGTTATTCTTACGTATCCTGTGTGGCACCATTGAAAAATTTGCCAATTGTGCAGTCTCTGTGTGTGGCTCCTGATGACAAGTTTTCTGTGTTTACTTTTGCATAAATCCTTATATATAATGTGTTGACTGGAAGAGAATGAAATGGAGTTTTGGAGTAAGCTGAAGGACAGTGAATCAGTGATCTGCATGGCCCTTCAGCTTCTGCATATGATTCTTCTTACAGTTAGAGCTCAAGTTAAGCTCTAACTTGAGCTCAAAGTGTCAGTGCTACACAAAATTTCTCAGTGTATGGAGTACCTGGAGAAAGGGCCATTGTGCTTGTCCATTCGTGCTTGATGTGTTTGAACAACTTCAGAGCTTGGACAAGGCTGTCAGTAGCATGGGTTAACGTGCTTACACTGTAGAAAGCAGATGACACCATTAGAGTTTCTGTTGAAGAGATATAGTCACATCTGTCCACTTATCAGTAAATTAGATTTATGCACTATGCTTGTTATTTTTAGAAATACTCTCAGAAGACACATTGTCTTTGGCATGCTGTTACACCTCTAGCAGAAGGTGACTCTGCATGACAACATTGCTCCAGGGAAATGAACCCTCTTGACCCATGTGAGTGTAGTTTCTATATGGAAATAAAGAAATACACAAATTTTCATGTTCTCCATCTGTAGTAACAACTGTTTGTCTAAGAAATGGTGACACTACACATTGCTTGAATGTAAGAGCTGAAGTCATACCTTACTGAAGGTACTGAGAGGCTTCAACAGGCAGGTATAGCAATTTGAATCAAGAACATAGATGGAATACAAGGAACTGACTTCTGTTTTGGGAGTAAGTCCTCACATTGAGCAAGGATGTATTAAAGTAAAATGCTTCCAGAATGAGCAATGACTTTCTGTTTAACTGAATTCTCCTGGCAGTCTTAAAGATAATATTAATCACAGTAGCTTTTATGATGGAAAATGACATTTGCAGTATGTTAGTACAAGCATCATTTTCCGCCCCTGCAGAGCTGTTGGTATTTTTATAGGGTTTAAATTGAACTCTGGATGTAACTTAACTCTGAAAATGTCTTCTTAATAAGATTTTTTTGTTTAGTAAATGCATATTAAAATTTTCCTAATTATATCTCCAGAATTAATATTTGAATCCAGTATTTTCTGAAATAACAGGATACTTGATCAGCAGTATGTTCTTATTTTGAGCTGAAAGGGAATTTCTTGAAAAAAGCTAAGAGAAAAAAAAGATGGATACCTTGCTGATCTTAATGAAAATTACTACATTCTCTGTGAACTTTTGATAGGCTTATATTGATTGCTCTTAGAATTCTTATCATTCGTTTCCAGAAACTTAGAGAGCTAGTTCAAAAGAGAATCAAACCTGCTTTGCTATGGCTTCCCAGCACCCTTCTGGTCATGTAGGGGCCCTGCTAGACTAGTGTACTGGGCAACCGCCATGGCAGGAAGCTGGCAGTGCAGGAGCAGCAGCTCTACAGACTTGATGGAAGAGCTAAAAAACTTCAAAAAGGATTTTATTCAGCTTTATTTGATCTGCTGGCAAATGGTTAGATTTCTGACAAGTGCTTTAAAGTAAGTTTAGTGGCTTTATAGTTCATGATAGCTTCTGTTTCATGGTCCTGCCTTGTTAGGTCATCTTATTAAGCACAAGGCACATGACCCTTGAAGAAAACGAGAACTTTTGGCATGGTTTTCATTGAATATTTTTTGTTCAGTTGGCAGCTCCAAAGACTGAGGGAGTTGATTCTTATATGTTTCTTCACTTCTAGATTTAGATAAATGTAATTTGTGACAAGCTCTGTGTCACGTCACTTGATCTATTCCTGTGTTTTAGTATAGATGTACCACATCAGTGGGGAAAGAAAAAGTCAGTTTTCCTGATGTGAAAAAGTTATTCCCTTAATAGATACAGAATGCAACTAACCTACCTGGACTGTTGCATCTCATGTGCTGTAGTAGTCATTGAAGAAATCATGGATTATGTCCCGAACTGGAAAGGAAAAAGAAAGGTCTTAGAATGGTACTAGATTGTCTAATGTGCTTTTTAGGGAACAAACAACTGCTTCTATTTTTAAAAATTTCCTCCATATTAGAACTTTTATTGTAGCTGAAGATTATGGTAAGGTTAAAGGTTTGAAAATTATTTAGACTGGAAGTATTAATATACACCTAAAGATACCAGTGGGCTGCTGTACGGATTCTAAACAAGTTAGGTGTCCCATTTTCCTTTTTTTTTTTTTTTTGGTGACTTGAGGTATTTCTGGTCTCTTTGTACCACCTTAGGCACTTCTAAAGCTGTCTGAAGAAATGTCAGCACCTTTTTCAGGTTGTACATACATTTGAAAACTGTGACCCTAACTTCTCCAGATTGGAGTCCACTATAGCATTTCTGTTAGAGTGCAGATGTCCGTCTGCCATCAGAAAAGTTATATGGTCCATAAACTTTCAAGAGGGAGGCCAATTAGCTATTCAAGACTTAATTGACCAGTGGTCTGGATGGAACAGCTTCGTGGCCATCGTATCCATTTCTAACAGTTGTCTTCACTAGGAAAATGGATTACAGCTCTGTATGATCAAACGTGGGGCGGAGGATATATTAGCCTACACAATGATGCATGTTTTTACGGAATCTTTGGGAAGGCTGGGGAGAGATGCCTCAGCATCCAGTCCTTGCCTTGATGATTATTTTTCAAAATGAACTTGAAGAAATTTAGTTATATGATTGATGGGCTCTGGAAAAAGAAAAAAAAAAAAAAAAAGCGGGTAATATAGAACTTGGAAAACCCATGTCTGGCAGGATAATAGACAATCAATAATATGGCATCAAGATAAGTTAATTTCAGGGAAAAAAAAGCTGCCATAACTGCAGTGAAGTAGTAATTTGGCAAAACAGCCTGTTTTCATTTAAACATTTTGGACTAAACTCCAAAATACTGCTAATGTGATATGCAACTTCTCTCACATTCCTGTTGGGAAACTGAGTAGATTTCCCTGTGCTTAATCTCAGTCATTCTAAAATTCTGTTTAACTTTCTTCTTACTTGAACACACAGGTGGTTACTACAACTTAATTTTGTCTTAAATGCCTGGAGAGAAATATGTTGCTGTATTAGGTTCTCATGTCACAATTAGAAATGACATAATGTCTTCTGTATTTTCTAAGTGGAGGCTACAGTTCAAAAGATTGGGAGCTTTTTTACTATACTGTGTAAAAATTGTGTATTTGCACTGCATTTAGTTTTCTAGAGGGGATAAAGATTTATGTTGCATAGTTCAGTGGGTTAAAACAATCTTAAAATTGAAGTTGAACTCACCATTGAGAACAGTGAGAGCTGATGCACTGAATCTGAATGACTTTTCAGTCAAAAAGAATGAAGATTTTTGTTTTGAAAGAGGTAAAGTAATAGTCAATATGTGACAAAGGGGGATTTTAATAAATGAAAGGATTAAAGACAAATAGTAAACTTGGATTCAACCTTTGCCCTTGTTTTTTAATGAAGAATTTAGAAGTTAAATTTTTGAACTGAAATATAAAAAGGTCTTAATTACTCATGTTAGAATCACAAGAAAGTCTGTGAAGGCTGTGATCCTTTGCTTCTAAGTCTTTGTTACACAGGACCACTGCAAAGGATATGAAGTATAGCAGTGAGACTATATATATAAAAATTCTGCTCTGTCAGTATGTCCTTTCTAAATTCCTGTTCTCAGAGGTTTCTTTGGGCATAAAAACTGCCTTCAAGCTAAATATATAAAGATGTAAGGCTAAACAGAATTATGCATGGATTCTGATGCAGCAACCTCATATGATGACAGTGTGAATATGTCATAACTTCTTGTTAGAGGTTTGTTTTGTTTTGTTTTTGGTCTTTTTTTCTTTGTTTTGTTTGTTGGTTTTGGTGGGTTTTGTTGTATTTTTTTTTTTAACTGACCATGAGAAGTAATTAGAAAGGAAGAAATGTCTAATAAAAAGAAATGAGGAAAATTGTGTGGAGGCTAAAATACTGATCCTGTGCTTATATAGATTTATCTATTTATCATAAAAATACTTTAACTATTACTATAAAGGCAATACCTGTACTCATTCAGGCACGTCAGACTAATCTGTCCCACTGAATATTGGATGGACACAGGCTAGGTGGTTAAAAATGATCCAGGTTTTGTAGCCAGGGTATCTCTGATGCAGAATAGCAGTCTGGGCAGTTGCCCTCAGGGCAGTGTAAGCATAAAGGCAGTCAAGCAGTGTCCAAAAGAATTCAAGAGGAATATAGCTCGGATTCAAGAGTATAACTCAAAGGGGATTTACAAACTTTTCAATTACAATCAAACCCATCGTCTTTCAGAGGAGAGTGTTCAGTTAAGTTCAAAACCCATTTTTTCTAAAAGAGGGAGAATTATGCTAAAGTCACGTGATTTTTGGTATTATCCAGTGTCCAGAAGTGACTTTTATTTATTTCATCAGTGTATGCTAAGAATGCCTTTTGTGTCAAATGTGAGAACATGAAATAGGGAGGTCCATTGCCCTTATCTGTGTCTAATTTCTGACAGCCCTGGGTTTAGAGTCTGTGAAATACTGCCTTATTTTAAATAGCTCTTTTCATTCCTTTGATGTTAATGCACAGTTGTGTTCATTTTAATAGAATCACACTTCCTTTTAGCTCCTGTTTTCTTATGCTAAATAAATGTGAGCTATTTGAGTCTTCTTACCTAAAATTGATTCACAGTGTTGCAGTTGCGGTGAGTCCCTCTAGGAAAAGTCCTGAGCATACCCAAGGGACTCCTTTTCTCAAAGGGTTATGCAGCTGAGCAGAGACTGTCCCATCTGGGGTGTCAATGGATTTAAAGCCAGAGCTTCCAATCCCCCTTGCTTTCTGTCTCTCCTCATTAAGAGTGAGAGATTAGGTGCAGCTTGATAAGGCTTCCAGAATAAGGACTCAATAACAACAGCGATTTTATCAACCAGCTATTCTTTATTGCAGAGTTAGATGCATGGGGCATAGCTCCGCCTTATATTCCCCAAATGTTGCACCATTTCAAAAGTGATTATCATATTCTCTCCTTAACAGCCGCAAGACACGTTGTCATTTCAGCAATTTTAATTTCTTCAGGTCACTACTTTTACAGTGTCTATTGCCATCTATTGTCTTTCTTCATCTTCCTCAGGGTGTTCACCAAGTGACCTTTCATGGTCTGATTCTTCAGTTTTTGATCCTTAACCACAAATCATAATTTGTATTGACTTAATGTCTGATGTTCCTCTTTTCGCGGTTAGAGGACCTTCAGCAATGCATGTGATGTTTGGCAAGCTATAAAACAGATAGTTAAGACAAAAACTATCTGTGGTGGTTTAGGCCAGTATCCACCCAGTCATAATATTACTCCCCCTCCTAAGCTGGACAGGAGAGAGAGAGAGGAATATAACAAACTGCGTGTGAGTTGAGATAAGGACGGAGAGATCAAACTCAGCAATTAGCATCACGGGCAAAACAAACTCAACTTAGGGAGAAAAAGGTTTGATTTATGAAAGAAACAATAAAAGCAGGGAGACGAGAA
>WBNH01012507.1:172072-362953 GCA_013401255.1 Urocolius indicus
CTTAAAACTTACTGGCCCTAATCCTGTCAGCTACAGGGGAAGCTTCTGGCAACTGTCTTTGTTTAAAGAAGCCACTCTTTAGCCTCCCTGCTACTGAAAAACCTGGCCCAGGCCAAAACCACTACACTACCAGTAATAATAACTATTGTTATTTTTTTTTTATAACTATTGATTTATGTTTCATATGATCACAGTATACACTTACTTAGCAATATTTTTTAAATCTAATACAGTCGGTGGGAATGCAAAATCAGGACTATATCTTAAATTTTTTGAAAAGTCTAGGAAAACTTCAGTTTTCAGTAAGATGCCAACTAGACTGTCCACCATCCTCATCAGCCCGCTGGTGTCGGAGAAGTCTAACTATTTGATAATCTTGACATCTGTGACATCTTTGAGATCTAAAGTTATGGGTTTTTTAGAGCCTAAAATGCAGAGATAGCTTCTAGTTTCATTATTTTATATTATTTAGTGGTTTGTATTCCTAAACACAGAATGAACTTGTCACTCAAAGTTTATTTACAAAATGTTTCTGACAACAGCTTTAGAGTTTGATTCTTAGCCTGCTGGAGTGTTCCAAATGGCAGCAGATGGTTCTAGGTGGCTCGCAGTTATCAAAACCATCAGATGGTCTTACATGCTGCTAAATATCAGTGCTATTTGGTCTTTAGCTTTTTCCTTTTAGTTTTATGATTCCTTAGGTAGCTTTAGTGTTGATGCTGAGCTAGAGTAGCATGTCAGAAAGTAATACAGATTTCTTTAAAAAACAGAAATACATTCATTTTGCTGGACATCTGGTCAAGTGATAGAAGGATCTCCTTTGTACAGTCCCAATTTTAACTTGTCTTCACAAAATAACAAATGTGTATGATGATCAAGTTTGGTTTATTGGACAGCAACACATTTTGTTAATAAGCCTCTAGATAGAGAACCTCTATCTGCAAAAAAAAAGCCATTTTTGGGGGTCTCAGTTCAATTTTCTTAAGCCATTTTAAGCCATGTAGATACCAGCAGTTAAAATAAAAAAAAAAAATACTATTTGGTTTAATTTCAGTGAAGTCCATTTTTTTACATGAGATTCTCTTGTATAGCCCCCAGTTTTGTAATAATGTTAACTTCAATAACCTGAGTTGGCTTCTGATTCAAGTTGACACAGCTATGAGCTGGCCTTAATGGTTTTAAACAGTATTCTACAAAAAGCGTGAGGTATTTATGTTCATATTTGGAAAATACCTGTTAAACAGTACATTTTTCGTTGTACTTATTGACTCCCTGTTAAGAGTAATTATTTTTGCACATTGTACTTTGCTTACTAAATTGCTGCCATCCAGCATTTGGCTGAATCCCATGAGGTATGTTGGTGAAAGAGTTATTCAAATTAAGTGTATCACAGTTAATTAAAATGATGTAATTTTATTCTTTTCATTACATTCTAGAAATGCTGAAGTTTCAACATCAATTTCTTACCTCCTTTTAGACTTTTTCCTTTCTTTTGAAGAAAATAGCTATTAGCAGCTTAGACATTGCTAAGGCAGAAATTATGCCACAGTATATTGACATTCCTAAAAGGGAAGCCATTGCAGAAACCATGTGTGTTAGCTCATCAGTAAAGTAACTTCAGTTTTGTGGTTTACTTCAATGACAGTGGTATTGCTGCATCGTTTCTTAAAGAGTTTAGGGAAGTGGAAGTGAAATTAGGAGTTGATGCACTGTTTAGTGTGAATATGCCAAAAAGGCATTATTCTAAAAGCAAAATAAAAAAAAAGCTGTGTTAAATACAAGGAATTAAGACATTTTTTACTTTTTAAATTGTTGACACTGTATTTTCTACTTCTTTGACTGGAGAACAGAAATGAAATATGGAACTGCTGCAAGAACTTTCATTGACACCAGTAGGTATGGAACCCATCTTTCAAATCCCAAAGTTTTGAACTGAGTGAAAAATACTATTTTTATCTTCCTTGAAAATATTTCTATTGAACAACCTGAATGAAAAAGTCAAACTTACAATTTCTTTCACTGAATCTAACTTCAATAATTTTGTTTCCCATAATATTTTCAAATTTGTCATTAAAAAAAACACAGTAGCCTACTGATTTATCAGTAGAACCAGTTAAGTAACTGGTTTTAGTGTATTAACAAGATCTGAGATTATAAATGAAAAGTGATTAAGTAACCATAGCTCTTTACATAATTTCATGTGTAGTCTGTCTCCTGTACTAAAGCAGCAACCAAATTCTTCTTCAGAGCAAGAAGATACTCATAGCTCCTAGAGACGCACTGAGTTTTGCTAACTGTATTTCTAAATCTTCTGAGAAGATAAATCCTTTGAATAACATGCTGGATGAGAGACTGTGTGGGAGTGACACATCAGAAGTCTCTCAATAAGACTGGCTTTTAATGTTGCTCTGCCCAGCTGGATTGTATGGCTGAAACACATAGGGGTTTGGGAATGGTTTCAGTTAGGTCTTAGTCTGTGAAAAGATATTAAAATAGTACGGTGACTGGAATATATAAACTTTTTTGTTGAAGGGATACCCCCAGTTGTGAACAGAAGAAGGAAGCTGAGTAATCCTGTGGTACGTGGAATGTGAGACAAGAGCCTATGTTCTTAATTTTGCCCCAGGCTTACTATGTTACCACAGGCAGGTCACAAATGTTTTATTTCCATTCTGCAGAAGCTTTGATTTTAATGGAATTACCCACAATGCATGAGATGAAATATGTTTTTGTACTTTGCTAGGTTCAATGTGTCACGCAACCAAGCTTAATGTCTGAAGATGCCAAGCAACAATTTGGTGGCTTGGTAGAGGGGAGCTTCTGCCTCAATAAAATGGGAGGAAATTCATAGGTGTTTCGAAGAGAAATGCATGGGATATTACTTACTTAACTTTCTCTTTAACAGAAGGTTCTGTACAAAATGACAAACTTCTTTCATCCGTGTACCATTTTTCATTTTCTAGCTATACTTGGCTGCAAGGAAGCTCTCTTGTCTAAAAAATTTCTGTCGTTTTTATCATCATTAATAATTTTAAACAGAGAAATGCTGGGAAGTTTAGGACAGTTTGCTGTCTTGAATACACTACTCTGTTCGGTTGTTCACACATGCAGTTGTTGCATGATATCACAGAATCACAGAATCTTAAGGGCTGGAAGGGACCTCAAAAGATCCAGTCCAACCCCCTTCCCAGAGCAGGACCTCCTAGAGTAGATCATACAGGAACTCATCCTGTTTTGAATGTCTCTAGAGAAGTAGACTCAACAACCCATCTGGGCTGCCCACTCCAGTTTCACCCTCACAGTGAAGAAGTTTTGATGTCTGGCATGGTGCTTTAGCCCTGACTGTGTTCCAGATACTCACCAAGTCATTCTGTCACTTTCCTTCCTAAATTGGACAGAAGAAAAAAGTATAACAAGAGTTTTGTGAACTGAGGTAGGGACAGGGAAATCACCAACAATTAGTGTCATGGGCAAAACAGACTCAACTTGGGAAGGAAAAGGTTTGATTTATTAATAAACCACTGGAACAGAGAACTAAGAAATAAAACCAAATCTTAAAACACCTTCCCTTACTCCTCCCTCTTCTCAGGACTCTCCTTTTTTACTCCCCAGCAGAGCAGGGGATGGGGGATGGGGGTTGCTGTCAGTTCATTACAGATGGACTTTGCCACTGCTACTTCTCAGGGGGAGGCCTCCTCACACTTCCCACTGCTGCAGTGTGAGGTCCCTCCCATGTGAGACAGTCCCTCATGAACTTCTCCAGCTTGGGTCCTTCCCATTGGCTGCAGCTCCTCACAAACTGCTCCGACATGGGCCCTCCCACGGGGCAGCTCCACACACGCTGCCCAACGTGGGTCATCCACCGGGAGAACAGTCCTTCTGGTACCGGTTCCTCTCTCCTCACAGGCTTCCAGGTCCTGCCAGGAACTTGCTCCAGGGTACTATCCACAGAATCACAGCCTCCATCAGGCATCCACCTGCTCTAGCGTGTAGTCCTCCATGGGCTGCGAGTGGATCTCCGCTTCCCAGTGGCCTCCATGGACTGCAGGAGCACAGCTGCCTCACCATAGTCCTCACCACGAGTCGCAGGGAAACCTTTCTTCCAGGGCCTAAGCACCCTCCTCACCACCCTTCTCCACTGACCTTGGTGTCTGCAAAGATGTTTTCACATTCTCACTCCCTGTTGCTGCTACAGTTTAGCAACTGCCCAGCAACTTCTTCCCCTTCTCAAATACATTATTCACAGCGGCATTACCTCCATCGCTAACTGACCAGGCATTGGTCAGCTGTGGGGTTCATCTTAGAATTGACTGGCATTAGCCCTATCAGCTTCAGGGAAAGCTTCTGTCAGCTCTTTGTTTAAAGAAGCCACCCCTGTAGGGCCCTCACTACCATAAAAGCTGGCCCAGGCAAAACCACTACAGTCTGGGATGTTTCAAAAGTTTAAGCTTGAGTCCTTTGTTCTTGGTTAAGGGTAACCTTGCTTTTAGGTAATGCTGATAGCTATTGTGGTTTTAAAGATCTGCATTCTAAATGAGTGGAAAAATTAAGTGGTTCTTCTGATGGATGATGGTGGGCTACTGGTGGCATTAGAATTGAGTTCTCATCCTTGTGCAACAACTTATTTACACTTGGCTGAACCTACTTTTTTTCAGCTCTTCTGAAGGGAAGTATGCATACAGCTGCTAAAAAGCATCTTTCTGAGTGCATTCAGTAGTGAGGAGTTTTGAAAGGGCTCAGGTTCCTTGTAAAAGTGTCAGTCATAGAGAGGAGTATTTTTAGTTTTCTGTAGCTAAATTCTCCATAAGTAATTTGTCATAGCTCTGTCAGTCTTGAGGTGTGTGGAGAAGAAAAAGTTACTGATATTTCCCCACTCCTTTTATGTGCAGAGTACTGACGAGGTTAGAGCAAGAGTGCTGTAATTTAAAGCAGTTTCTCAACTCTAAGGCAAATAACAGGTCTGTAACGTGTCTCTTTTTCTTCCTCAGGGATTTAAAATCACATAGTAATAAAGGTAGATGCAGAATTCTTCTTTTAATGGTTTCGTGGCTAGAATTCATCCGTCTACCTGAAATGACCTTGAGGTCCATCACAGAGCATTGGTACACAAAGCATTGCTATAGCCTCTGGGTTCATTAACTCTTTGTTGCAGGAAGTGACATGTAGATTATTGCTACATATGATGAAGAGGAACATGATTTGAGCTGGCATTGAATTTAGCTGCCTAATTGAGCTGCCTTTAATTAAATTTTCCATGTGTGTAACCTTCCCTGAAATATTTTATTTTGTCCTGCCTTGTTGCCAGTTAACCCCTGGGGACTTCACCTTGATTATTTACTGTTGTAAATAATAATACTTTTTTTTTTTTTAGTGTGGTGTTGTTGCTCATTTGAATATGCAAACATATGGGAATTTTTTTTTATAACTTGAAATGTGGTTGTCAGACTCTCCTGATCTATTGCACAGGAATTCCTGTAATTTGCAGAAGCACAAATACATTTATGAGAATTTTATTGTTTTTTGTATGTGGAGAGAACAGATTGTATTCTGGGAAAGTTGGGACTAGATTACAGAACAACTCCTTAGCTCAGACTGGTGTCTACATGTTTTCATGAAAAATGACGTAGTGTAAGTTGTAAAACAATTAAATATTTGTACAACAAAGAATTTCTATGGAGCCCTGTTAATGCTGGTATATAATACCCAGGAATATGTTTGGCCACATGCTGTAGTGAGTAATAAAAGGCTGAAATGCATATTTGTGAACTTTCATTGCATTGAAACTTTGCAGATCCAGTTTGCAAAAGCTTTTATAGAAAAAGGCTGTAAATGTGGAAATTTAGAAAAGCAAAAGCAACTTTACTTTGTGACCTGAACTTGATGTCCACCAGCTGGCTGCTGTAAGTCAAGCACAGAACCTGGTTCAATTTCTGGTTACTAAAAAGGAAAAAAAAAAAAATAACCAAAACCAGAGAAAGGAGTAGAGCTCTTTTCTGAGCCAGGAGTTCGATGTAACCGTGCTGACTCCTAGTGTTTCAAGAGCAAGTATATGTGCTGTATTGGCCCTGTGCCACAGAGCAACCTTTAGCTGTGGCCTGCACGCAAGAGGAATTATTTTGCCGGATGGTTCATGGGTTGCCAGCAGAGCAGGATTTAGAAAGAATGTGTTGGAACTGTTTGCCATCAGTGGAGGATGTGGGAAATACGAGGGAGAAAAAAATGAGAGGAAAAAATATTGCTGTTAATACAATTGAACTGCATAGCTGGAAGTGACTCTTGTTGTTGCTCCTTCTATATGGAAGCACTGCTGGAAACAAACTAAGTCTCTGCACAGAAAGTGTGGTTTTCTTAAGTGGTATTCATTAGGTACTGGTGCTTTTGTTTGAGAAATGTTTTCAAGACAAAGTGATAGGCAGTCTACAGATTTTATCTTTTGGAAAGAGTAGCTTACAGAGATGATACTATCTCAGATGCAATGAAAGAATAGTAGCTCTGCTCTTGAGAGATCTTTAGCACCTATAACAGTAGATTAACAAAAGGTTAAAAACATTAATAATTCTCTGTCATTTTAAAGAGCGGTTTTTAGGAGGAAAAAAAATCATCTGCCACACTTGGCTTTTTTAACTATTTTTTTTCTGAAGTTTACTTTGTTTAGTTGTTGATGGTAGCTGTAGTACTGTCAAGAGATCTCTTGAGTATAGGCACTTGTCAAATGAAGTACATGATTATAAAATGATCTTCAATCCACACAGGAACACAAAAGGATTAATATGAGATCTTTGACCACGGAATTAATGATGCTAATGATGATATTGACACTTCCAACTACAGCTTCTTAACACTGTCTTTGGAAGAACAAAGTTTGAATATAAATTATGCAGTACTAGTGTTTTTAAGTAGAAACTAAAGTTAGAAGTACAATAGGCTCAGTCACTTGTATAATCCGTGGAAGTAACAAATTGATGCACCAAAAAGTAGTCCTGCTGCATGTCCTTCAGCAGAAGTGGGTCTTTTCCAAAGCCTTCCACCTGTGTGTTTACAAATAACACTAAGAAAGGGGAAAGGGTAAATATTTTTTAGAAAAGAATTTCTTTACATACGTTTCCTTTTTATGCCTATAATATAAAATAGGGTAATATATTTTGATTTTGTTTTGCATATCAGTTGTAAAGCTTCATAATAAATAAAAAGAAAAATTCTGCAGCAAACTTCAGAGTTAAATTTTTGGTAGTGAAGAAGGGATAAGATCAGAAGTTTGGCATACTGGCTCAGGAGACTTTCTGTTCAGGGCAGTGCATAAATCCTGCAAAATCACTTCTGTTATGGGATGCTTACTAGTACTGCCAGGGCTGAGATGTAGATATCTGCAGGGGCTTGCAGACCTCTGCATTCATCACATTGTTCAAGAAAGGTAAATCCTTCTCTTTTCTACAAGGAAAAGACCCAAGGAAGTAGAGACACTGCAGCTGGCATTATAAGTTTTGAAGAAAAGCAAGGTCTGGCAAGGTCTGGATGTTTTCTGGATATCATGGAATTTGAATTGATTCTCTTTGTCAGAGGCTGAAATTGTTGTTCTTTGTGACAACTTGTGGGCAACAGTAAGGTATGAAATGAAGTGTGGTTTCAGGAAATGCCTGTTTCACTGTGGCAGCATTTCCTCTATGCAGTTGTCATGCGAAGAAATTCACATGTGCCAAGAACAAAGGTGTTATGTAGGATAAGAAATTAACAGCTGAATTCAATTGTGATAATAGAAACAAAAATTATCATGACAGAAATGAAAGCAGAAATAGGGAGCAGAGTATTGGGATCCAGGATTTGTAGTATGGACTCCAGTAGCCTGGGTCCTCAAGTTCTGGCGGGCCAAAGTATTTAATTTGAAATAGCTGTTAGATGGCTTTCCAGAGATGAAGTAGATCAGAAAACAATTTTCAAGAGGTCACAGGTTTCTAGACTTTAAGTACTCCCTACTTCACACAATGACTGGACTTTTTCTCTCCTTACACAGGTTTGGAATTTTGTCACTCTTGTGAAATATTTTTCATGAATGTCATTGAAGCAGTCTTGTTTCTTCTCTCATGTATATGGAGGCAATCAAGTATCATTAACTAAGAGCAATCTTGTGATTTCTTGAGATTTTGAGGGACTTTCATATGCTCTAAAACTGTCCCTGTCAAGGTACACGCAGTTGTGGATTTCTCACAGATTTGTGGAGTGATGACAATATAGAAAGTGGTGTATAATTCACTGCCTTTCTATGCCATAGGAAGATGAAAATTTTAAGCTGCAGTGTTTAAATCAGAACTGTCATTCACATTTTGTTAATCCAAATATTATCTTGAGGGGAAGCCTCATATCCATTTTGACTCAATGGTGTGCTTCCCTTTTAAAAGAATATGCAACTGCTATTTTTAACTGTGGACTTTGAAGTAAGTCCAAGTTCATTTTAGTTTTTGCAGGGATTGATGTATTGAAGATCATTAATGTTAATTTTATTCCACTCCAATCTTTTGAAAACTAAAAGTTATGGAATTTAATAAAGTGCTTTTTATTAATGATGCTTATATTGACAAGTTTGGAGTTAAGATTCTTTCAACAGTATTAAATTAGCTATTATTTCAAGATTTTTAGTGCTTAAAACTAAGCAGAGTGACTTTGTGAAATTACAGAATGCAATAGGAAGAAATTAACCTCTTTCAGACTGTGTCCACTGAAGGTGTGTAAATGAAAAAATTCTCTAGTTTGGTTTAGCCTCTCATTTTCATTCTTGTACCTCTGAACAATGTCAATTTCTTATGACGCTTACGTTTGTGTGCAAACAGAATAAATTGTAAATGTGAGCAAATATTTATTTTGCCTTTTTTTTTTTAGTTAAATTCTTAACCCATTGGATTTTGAAAAAGCTTTTCCATTAATAAAATTTTGATAGTCAAACTACTGAAAAACATTTTGACCTCTTTTATTCTTTCTTTTCAGAAATTAGCTTTGTGTAAATGATAGAGTAAATCTAGGCATGCTTTACAGAAGGTTTTAATACAGGATGGAAGCTTCAGAATTCATTACAGAACAAATTCTGATTATATTAGTGCAGTGCAAAGTAATCACCAAATATAATATTTGACACAACCAGTAATACAATGCAATTAACTAGTTGTTCTTACCTTTTATTAGTAACTTTAAATGATATGACACAAGAGCAATAAATTAAATAGAATATTACTCAAAAATACCATATCAGTTGATGAGACTGACTAAATTGATAATATCAAAATAAGCTAGTTCTATGTATACTAGCATGATGCTAGAAGAGCAAGTGTGACACACAAGTCTTATAACTACTCTAACATGACTGATTCTGAATTTAATTTTCCAATGTATCTACTTTCTTGTCAGCTGTTTTATCCTCTTCACATTTGTTCTGCTCATAGGTAGAATAAACTACAGATGTTAAGCAGAGTTCACTCCAATACCAGCAGTACTCATTGCCCTTGTTACAGTCTCATGTTATCTTTTGTCATTTGTAAATGTGACTGTTATTGTTCTAGACATGAATCCTGACTGCCTCCCTGTAGCATAAGAAATGAAAGTCATGGGAGTGTTTGGTTTGGATTTGGGGGGTTTTATTTTAGGGCTTTGCTTCTGAATGAAACTACTTGATTCAGCTGCTGGATGTGGCTTTTTTAACATTGGAAATTGCATGAGTTTTATTATAAAACCAGGCACGTGAGGCTTGATATTCATGCTAAATTCGTTCATGTCTTGAAGTTCTTACTAGAATTAGTTAGATAAAGATTCATGTGTTCTATCCACTGGGGTTTTGTACTGCTTCTAATTTTTGTTTGAAGGGCCCATGTGCAAGATGGCTGAATCTAGGCAACTGCTATAATAATCATGGTGGCTGCAGAGCGTCTGTAATCATTTATACAGAATTTATTACATGAGTCGAAAGATGCTCTATGACTACACCATGATTTCACATATAAGGCATTCTTTGTTGCATATATCTTTTTCACTTTTAGATACGAGTTGTAGAAAGGGAAACCTCTAAATATTAATTTCTATAACTACCACTATCCTGTCAGCATTATGGGATTCTGTGCAATTCAGGGCACTGTATCACAACCTGTCCTCAAGATGAAGAGATTACCATACTTCTACATGTGTAACTACCTTTTGTATAATTCATCTTCTATTAAAATGCTGATCTTGTATAAATTATTATTGCCTGTGTCAGAGGAAGAGATTCTACTGGGTATTGAGGGAAGGAATGAGAAGAAATTGTAGGCTGCTCTGTACTCAGATAAAGCGAAAATGAACACCACTTCACTCTGCTAAAGCCCATATTTGCTAAGCTTTGCTGTATAACTTATGCTATTCCTGTGAAACTGATGGATTAACATAATTTTGATACATAAAGCTGCTAACGCATCTTTGGAACTATATCCTATCTGCTGTTTATTAAGTGTATAGAATCTCCTACTTGTTTGAAAAAGTCCTTCTTAAGGCATTGCAGTATGTGTATTCAACCACTAAAAGTTATGCCAATTTACATAATCTGTGGCAAATATATCTGTTCCTTTGATTAATTTAAGGAGAAGTCAAATCTGTGTAATTTAATCCATGTGACATAAAATCATTCCTGATGAAATGTGCATGTGCTTTTTTAATACTTTATTCTTGTTGTACGCTCACTTTCTAGTGAATTTCTAATACTAATTTTGATCTCTCTGAGACCCATTAATGACTTAAAATGCAGTTAGCTTCAGTAAGTTAGTTTACCTATTCCTGGACCAAAATTAAATAGAAACTCGTATACCTCCCCAAACCTACTCAGCTGTTAAGGAGCTAACTAGATGAGAGTGCTTACTGATGGTACGTCTTAAAAGTGGAGTTTCTGTTTAGTGGCATTGAAATACATGCCTTTTTGGAAATTTCCAATTCCCATTCCTGGTGTCAATTTGTTATGTATCCTGAGATATGTATCCAGACTTAAAATCTGTGCATTGTACAGTATTTCATGGCATTTGCCAAGGAAGTAAATGGCGAGGCAGCAAGTGCTGTCATCTTAGTAGAGCGCTGTTGGAAACAGCAAAAGATGCAATACTGACAAATTATACTGTGCACCAGAAGTGAAAAGAGCAGTGTGTAAAGTATGAAAGAGGGGAAAGCTGTCAGTGGAGTTTGTGCTATATGTTTCCTGTCTCCTGGTTGTGACAACTTCATTTAATAAGCTGTAGTGCTGTGGCTGCCATTTGATGTCTCAGAGAAAATGTGTCTGACGGGATAGAATGGAGATGGCATGGCTGTGCAACACTGGAAAATATCACAAAGTGTTTGCTTACATAACTTATAGCAATTTGGGGGTGGTCTCAGGGTCTACGGGAGTAGGCAGACTTCTGTTAGGCAGATATGATGTGGGAAACAAGTTCAGGAACCCAAATTTTTCTTGAATTCCATCATGTACTTAAAAAAGTTGTCTGTTTCTTTCCATCTCATATCAACTCAGTTATTAATGGATACTCTTTCCCAGAAAACGTTATCTTGCTCAATTTCCAAATAAGAAGTTTCAAGATAAGAGCAAGAAAGAATCTAAAACTGCCTTCTGGAAATAGAAGCATGGTCACATTTCAGACTTAAACAACTTTGCTAAGAGTACTGTTCCTACAATTTTCTGTTTTTTTGCTGATGAAGCATGATTGAAACCATTTCGGAAAATTACCGCTTTTCCGTTTCAGAAAAGCTAATCTATTTTATTTTTTCAAGTAGTAAAAATCTTTAAATATATTTGGTATTTACTCTGAGCCTTAAGATCTTTTTGCATCAGCAGTATGTAAATTCTGAAAGAAACAAATACTTAAAAATATTTGCCTAATGTCTTTATTTGTAGTTTGTGATTCATAACACTCAGAATTTGATTACTTACCACAGGCAGCCATGACTATCAAATTCCTGACCCTGCTTACCAATCTGAAAGTAGGACATTCATAGCTTATTCTGTTTTAACTAAGAACTCTGCAAGAGCTTGACCACGCTTATAGAGAAGGATTACCATGTGTAGTAGTTTGCAGTTATGCTTTAAGAAAAAAAAATGAATTTGACAATAGGATTTGTTTCAATATGTCAATTAAACATGGTGACACATACTCAGGTGAAGAAAACCAGTTTTTCTGTAAAATGGTTTGGGATAAAAATAATTTGCATTTTATATGGAAGTGACTATGAATATAATTTCATGGATAAAACAATGGAATACTCCTAACATACACTTATCTCTGTTACAACTTTGTATTGAGGAAGAGATGTGAAACAGCTTTTTGCCGTGTCTTGTAGTTACAAAGCTATGTTTAGGAAGCAGCAGAGTAAAATAGACTCATGATGATACCTAATTCTTCTCTTAAAAGCAGAAAGTAATCTAGATTGTAGGGACATCTATCTTGAAATCACTCCTGAAACCAACAGCGAATTTATGTAATAAATACATAAAAACTCTTTCGGTTTCTCATCTCAGAAGAGAGAGACGTTTTGCAAATGTCAGAGCACTATCAAAGATTGTTTGTTGTAAGGTGGCTGATGAGTAGGTTATTTGTTTGAGTATTTATATACTTAAGAACTTAATTCCAGTTACGCAGGTTTAACTGTTTTAGTCCAAGAACAAAATACTTTCTCAAAGGAAATAGTTTGTACATCTTTTCTTTGTAGATAATTTTGGAAATGTTTATATTTGGAAAGTAGAGAATGTTTCTTTTCCCAGCAACTTCCAGAGGTTCCTGTGTGAAAATTCTTTACTCCTCCTCAAGCACGTATTGTCAGGAATGGGGATGAAGCATGTGGGAGCCCTGGACACAGTAGTCATTCTCATGACAATATTGCAGTTCTGCAGGTTGGAAGGGCCATTATCATGGAAAGTACAGCTTTAAGCTTGCTAAAATGGCCTTTTATTAATAGATAGATCCTGTCTACTGAGGCAAAGAAAATAGAGCTCACAGCAAACCCCCCAAAAAATTTATGTACTCCCTCTTCTCTGTCTAACCTATATTTATGCCTTCTACTGCAGTAAATCTAATGAGCAATTTTACCCAGAGTTCACCAAACCAGAAGCAAATTACTGTCCGTTAGGTAATACTGCCAACCGGCCTTAGCCTCTGCTGTTCTTTAAACATTATCACAAACTGTCATAAGAACAAAAGAAAAGTCCATATCATTAAATCTTTCTCTGTTTTTCTGGAAATATATGTGAGAGTCCTTCAAGCTTTCACTTACTAGAGAAGAATTTGGTATGTGCAGAAAACTCCCAATCTCCTAAGGGAACAGGGGCTGCTGCTGAGAGAATACTTTACCCACAGAACTGCTTCAAGGCACTCAGTCTGGAGTAATAGAAATGGGATGCAGTAGTCTCCAAGTACATGACCTTAATGTAAACTGAATCATAGAACATGTCCAGGTGGGTTTTGAAAACCTTCAGAGGAGACTCCACACCCTCCCTGGGCAGCCTGTGCCAGGGCTCCCTCATTCTCACAGTAAAGAAGTTTTTCCTTAAGTTTAAGTGGAAATTTTTGTGTTCCAGCTTTTGTCCATGACCCCTTATCCTATCTCTGGATACTACAGAAAAAAGTGTCAATCCTCTTGACATACAACTTTTAAATACTTGTAAGTATTAGTGAGATTCTCCCCACAGTCTCCTCTTATCCAAACTAAACAGCCCACATTCCACAGCCTTTCTTCATGAGAAAGATGCTCTAATCCCTTGATCATCTTGGTGGCTCTGCACTGGACTCGCTTCAGAAGTTCTCTGCCCCTCTTGAGCTGAGGAGCCCAGAACTGAACACAGGACTCCAGATGAGGCCTCATCAGAGCAGACTCAATGGGGAGGAGAAACTCTCTTGACCTGCTGGCCACATGCTTCTTGATGCATCCCAGGATGTCATTGGCTTTCTTTACCAAGAGAGCACATTGCTGTCTCATTTCATAGGTGAAGATGGAATGAAAACTTCATTTGCAGGAAGAAATATAAGTCCTTGTGATGAAAGCAGTACTCTAGGATTTTGAATGTCTATTTGATACTTGTTTTTTCCAGAGGCTTCTTCAATAAGCCATAAGTCCTTCTGTGCCTCAGCATGTCAATGTCACCCGCAGAATGAGGATGGCAAGACCAATATTTTCTTGTGTTCAAATAAGTATTGTACTGACTCTTCCAACATGTAGCTGAGGGTAAATGCAGGAAGAGCTTCATTATCGAAATGTATTTATATCACCAAGTAAAACCCTTTTCATAGTGTTGTCAAGGAACAGCTTTTTTATAGTATAGCTGAAGTAAGGGGCTGCTGAGTATCCTGGTTCACTTCATTCCTGAGATCTGATAGTCCCTGCATCAGGGAGTAAAGTGGTGAGGGTTTAGAAGGGCAAACTGTGGCAATATGACTGCAGTTCCTGATTTCCTCCCTGTTGCAGGATAGCCCCATTGTGAGAGTGAGGGAGCCCTGGTACAGGCTGCCAAGAGAAGTGCTTAGGCTTCATGCATCAGAAAGGAATTGCATAGGACAAGACAGGAAATTAACTGATCAAAGTGTGAGTGGACAGCTGATCTAATGTGGTGGAGAGAGGCCAACAGGATTCCCAGATCAACTTAGGGAACTACGTTCAATATACACAAGTTAAGCCCTTTCTAGAAAACTGTCAGAAATGTTATTGTTTCCTGCCCAAGAAAGAAGAGCTAGGACAGGAACACACAGGGTGATCTGGGGAATGGAGAGGGTACTGAATGACAGTATATTGGAAAAGTTTGGATTATTATCCTAACAAAATGAAGTACAAGAGGAATTATGATTCCTTTCTTATGAATACATCAGGATACCAGTATGAGGAACAGAAAGTAATTACTTAGCTAAAAAAACTTGTTGGCAGAAGAGCAAATGTGTGTAAACTCTTCATGAATAACGATGGGCTGCAAATTAGAAAATTAATCTGAACTATTATAGCAATCATTTTTTGTAATGACCTTCCAGTCAGAAGGTTGGAGAAGAAATTAAAATAATTTCAAGGTGTAGTTCAAATATGTGTGAAGAGGGTTCTATTACATGGTATCTGTAACAGTAAAATATTGAAACAAATGAACTGGAGGTTCTTACAGCCCTGTGTTGCTAATACTTCTTTTTATTAAAATATCAGGCTCTTGATTGCTTTTCAGACTTTTATGACTGCTTTTGAAGTGAGTGGGATTAGTCAGAAAATGTGTATTCTGCGCATGTTCTTTCATATGGTAGAGCAGAAGCAGGTTTTTTTGCTTCTCTCAACGTCTCCTCTGGATGTCCAGAATACTGACAGATGGACACTGCTTGTAAACAAGACACAAACTTTAGGGAAATTGTGTTATTCTTCCTAAGGCTTCACAAAAGTCTTTTCTGGTGGTGCTAATGCTGCAGCTGCAACAACCCCAGGGAAAGCTCACTGCTAGTGTTTCCTGAGAGACAGCTAGTGAGAAATGACAAGGGTCGAGACTGACTGACTGAGCAGAATTGCTCTAAAATGTTCAGTTAAAAATTTAAAAGCTCATGTTAAAAAGTTACCTTAAAACAAATGGGTTTGTGTATGTAAAATCTTTAAGTTAAATTTTGTGCAATCTTATGACAATTTTCTGCTTCTGTGAGAGCTGATAGGTGTTTAGTTTGATACCTCACAGAAGGAAAAATCATTCAAAATAGAGGACTTGCGGCCTTCATCAGGCGACGCATTCAGATTTTTTCTGTTTAGTATGTGAATAATCATCTGCCATTTGAGTAAATCTTGAGGAACTGGGAGTGTTGCAGATACCTATACTACATACAAATACAAACTTCCTTTCTTGTAAGTCACTGGCTCATCAGTGTAGTGTCATGTTTTATTTACAGTAAGGTTTCTCAATAATTTAATATGACTTTTATAGCAATAGGTACAAATGATGAAAAGAAAATAGACAGTTTTACTGTAAAAGAAAACATGGGCATTTCAATTAATTTTCAAAAGATATGCTCAGTCATATTGCCTTTTCTGTTTTGATGCAGAAGATTATGTTCTGCTAATTTTATGTTGAGCTCATAATCTGATCGGTCCAGCATTATTTGCCTTAATTTATGTTGAGTGTCATATACTGAGGGGAGATTGTATTGACTGGCTGTTTATTAGATAACTATATGTGCTTTTCAGCATGCTTGACTTGTATCATCTCAAGTGTCCCCTGAAATAAGTGGTCAGAGTACAGGTTCTTTTCTTGGCTTCTGTAGCATGGTTTTTTGCCACAAGTTCACTAATACACATATGGAAATGAGATTTTTAAAAATATTTTTTAATTTTTTGTATCCAGCTGCCTCAAGCCCTGTGAGCAGTACTGAATACTTTCATTTTTCAGGAAGGTATTTTACCCTGAAATTTGAACTGGAATGCTTGGATTGTAGTGTGCTGCTTCAGAGGTGCAAGATGCTCAGACAGACTGAGAGACTGACAGATCAGTCATGTTTTGTTCAAGCAATATGTACAGCTAGGTGAGAGTATGGTAACAGGGAGAAAAACTGACAGAAAAGCCTATATATGTATTTCTACATCCTATTAATCATTTTGGAATGAGTATTTGGGATGTAATTTTTCAGATCATTTGGGTTTCCCTGACCTGCAGTTAACTGCTGCCTTTTTTGATTGTGGAGTCTCTCTTGATGATCTTTGGATAGTAGAATAGTAATAACTAGCCTGAGGTATTTGGATTTGAGCAAGTAATAACTTCCCATCAACTGGCTCATATAGATGTATAGCCAAAAAAAGCTTAGGAATGTTCCATCAGTCACTTGCTGACAGAAGCTAGAACTTGCCTTCTGCAACTTTTATTTCACAGTGGAAGCAAACAGGAAAGAGCATCACAAGCACTTTGGAGCGGATTTATGCTCAGATTTTGTGAATTGTTCCCATTATGCAACACACCTTACAGGGGTGATTCATAGAAGTTACAATGGGGGTGGAAGAGAAGAACAACCACCCTAGTGACTGATTGTAATTAACTAAGGATTTCAAATATGATTTGATATGATATTTTTCTATTTATCACAGAATTACAGAATCTTAAGGTTTGGAAGGGACCTTGAAAGATCGTCTAGTCTAACCGTCCTACTAGAGCAGGACCACCTAGAGCAGGTCACTCAAGAGCTCATCTAGTTGAGTTTTGAGTGTCTCCAGAGAAGGAGACTGCACAACCCATCTGGATAGCCCTTCATTACTCTCACAGTAAATAAGTTTTTCCTTACGTTTCTTTGGAATCTCTTATGTTGCATCTTATATGCATTGCCCCTTGTCCTATCATTGGACATCACTGAGAAGAACCTGGCTCCATCCTACTGACACCCACTCTTTACATATTTGTAAACATTAATGAGATCACTCCTCAGTCTCCTCTTCAAGCTAAAGAGCCCCAGCTTCCTCAGACTTTCATCAGAAGTGAGATGCTCCACTCCCTTCATCATCTTGGTGACCGTGCTCTGAACTATCTCCAGCAGTTCTCTGTCCTTTTTGAACTGAGGGGCCCAGAACTGGACATAATATTCCAGATGTGATTCCATGAGGGCAGAGTAGAGGAGGAGGAGAACCTCTCTCAACCTACTCACCAAAGCCCTTCTAATACACCCCAGGATACCATTGGCCTTCTTGGTCATGAGGGCACATTGCTAGCTCATGGTCATTCTGCTGTCTACCAGCACCCCCAGGTCCCTTTCACCTACACTACTCTATAAATAGAGTTCATTCCCCAACTTATACTGGTAGGTGCATCCCATTGGGGCCCATGGATTTATGTACTTACAGATTGCTCAACTGATCCTTAACCCAATCTTCATCAACCAAACAAAAAACCTCCTTTAACCTGACTTCCTCTGGAGTCTGGCCTCCTGAGGTCAGGCTCCAGCAGTATATACAGAGGCAAAGAGGGCATTTAGTAACTTTACCTTCTCTGTATCTTCTGTCACCAGGGCACCTGCCTCATTCAACAGTGAGCCTACATTGCCTCTAGTGTTAATTTTGTCTGCAATGTATTTGAAGTCCCTTGCAAGGCACAATTGCAACATAACTCTAACTTTCCTAGTTGCCTTCCTACATCCTATGACAACAGTCTTATATTCATCTCGAGTAGCCATCCTTTCCTTCCATGGTCTATAGACTCTCTTTGTCTACCTGAGTTTGCACAACAGTTCCCTGTTTAACCATGCTGGTATCCTGGCTCCCTCTCTTGATTTCCTACCCACAGGGATGCTTGAAAAAGTGATCCTTGGATACCATGATCCTTGAATATAGAACAACTATCTTTACTTCTAGTAAGATACTTCTGTCTTTACCTTCTTGTACCCTGACCCGTGGGATGTTCTACAGCAATTGCTTGGAAGGCCAAAGTTGGCCCTGCTTAAGTCCAGGGTTGTGATCCTGCTTGGTATTCTGTTCTTACTGCACAAGATCCTGAACTCCACCAATATATATTTTATAATGTATTAATAACTAAGGAAATGCCTGGAATATTCAGTACCTATATAAGACTACAGAAGATTTCTTCACATGGTTGGGCTTTGCTCAAAAAAACTGAGAGATGGAGAAAAAAAACTGTATTTCATTAGCTACCAGTGGTCATTATATTGATTGCAGATATTCAATCTTGTAACAAAAATATTGACTAATAAGCAATTAAACAAACAGTAGCCTGACTGCCTCTGTGAATCAGCACTGATAAGACAGTGATAACTATGGGGCACTGTGAGCAGGTGAATGCTGTGTTGCTTCACTGTCATGGTTAGATGCATTGCAGCTGAGAAGAGATGGTGTTTCAGACCCTTGCAATGCTTGAACCATCATTTGTAGGTAGTTCTTCATGGGTACAAACTGTGTGCAATGAAACTACAGTGCAAAGGTAGCAGCTATTCACAAGGGGAGTGACAATGCTTTCATCATGCAAAACAAGAATGCTTTGCAGCATAGGTGTGAGTTAACTCTTAGCTGAGAGCTAATCGGATGCAGCAATACACAGCTTTTTCTTCTCCCTAAAAAGCAATGTACTGCAGCAGCTGATATTGGCAGAGTATCTGTACCCCAATTTTCAGTAAAGAGCAAATTAATTACTAGTAGCAAAGAGCATCTATTTTTAATTATTCCAAGCCTCAAATGTTAAAAGTCTCTAATTTATAAGGACTATTTTTCTTTGTCACTTTTAATCTCTCACATAACCTTACAGTTGACAAGTCTTTCTCAGTGGTAAAAAAAAAGGCTGTTTCAAATTGGTTAAAAACATTGAATCTATTGCTCATGCTGTGTACTATGTTAATAAGATAAATAAACAGTTTCTTGGTTCCATTTTTTCATTGCATATACTGAAAACATAGTCAAGATTATTTAGATTTATATGGATAGATTTGACAGCTTTTTCATATTTACATTGACTCTAAGAGATAAATCTAACTTTAGACTTTGTCTTCAAGGATTAGTGATTTATCACATAAATAGCTGTGGAAGAGAACATGCATAGCTATAGAGAGGTTGTTATAACTGTTTCAAATGTGTGATTTTGAGTTTTGTGTATTTCAGTTTTGGAGCAAACCGGGGAAGCAGCTGTATATGTGATCTTAGTGCTTTGTGGAGGAAAGAACATTAACAGGAGCCGCCTCTTTTTCCTCCTAGCAAATCTTCAACATAGTCAGTTCTTAGCTGTCTTGTGTAACTTGCAGACTGTCAGCAGCTGAAGCTGTGAGCGGTGCTGAGTCAGACCTTGTACCCAAACTCCTCCTGGAATCTGAGCTACAGTTGGCCATTGTACAATTCAGTCAAAATTGCTTTGCATAGAGGTACTGTGCAAAGTAGTACAGCTCTGATATGGCTGGCAATTCTGCTGTTAATAAGCCTTCCTGGATCTGAGCTGACTTGCTGTGTAGCATGTCCCAAAGCACACTTAATGTGTAGATTTTTCTGTCACTTTGTCTATTCCAGCTTCCATTAGGATGTTGCAGAGGTGACATGTTTTTTGTGATTCACTCAAACAGCGAGAGCTCCTAAATAATCCATTATTTCTGAACTGCAAGTTTCCGGTTTTTAAAGGCAATTGTTAAGTTCCCAAAGTTTAAAAATAAACAAACAAATCTGCATTTGTAATCATACACCTAGTTCTGCACCCACACGGGCTGTTAAATTCTGTAAACCTCAGTCTTTGCTCAGGGAGATCTCATTATGCTTATTGCATACCAAGCGCTGGTTCTCTTGTCTAGAAAGCATACGAAGGTGCAGCCTACACAGGGAAGAGAAGGGAAAGATAATCAACGGTGGAGAAGATAGAAAGAAAAGTAGTTTATGATGATTCTTAGAGACTGAGAAGGTCATATTTTCTATTATCTTCATATTATTTCTTGAAAAGTGTGCCTGGAGGTAGTGCCTAGTCTCAGTGCTGCACAAATGTTTCTGACTCCACACTGTGCAAGAGAGTCACAATCAAATGCCTCCTATGAAAAGTGTCCAACTATATGTAGGTATGTCTGCGCTTCTATGCAACTCTTCCAGATAAATAAAAAACTTGAACTGTCACTAGTATACAGCAAATAATAGGAGCATTCATATAGTCCCACTTTCCATAGTATAAGTAGTAAGGAAATATACAGATAGTATTTTATGTTGTATAATAAACATAATACATATTATACCACAGCAAAATTGTTCCAGTAAAGTACGTGTGGCCTATGTTCCTTTTACTTGTTTTCATCTTCAAGTTAAGCACTTGTTAGCATCCCTGCATAGCAGCTTTTCTATTGCAACTGTAAACCCTGCAATACCACATGCATGCCTATTGATAAAAGGTGGGGTTTTTGCTTTATATGGACTCCTATAAAGAATGATGCACTAAAGGTCAGAAAATTACTGTATTGGTATTGTCCTCCATCCAACAAGTGGGTATCCATCAAGGTATTGGTGGAAGTGTTATACTTTGCTGAATACACTGTTGATTGGGCTATTTAGCAAATTGTTAATCTATATGATGAAAAGAAATAGCTGGCAAATGTACAGTGTCTCATCAATATCTTCTTTTAAAAATGACTTTGCTGCGTGTAGTAGAATGGAATCTATCCTGTAGAAGCTGATTGATATCGTTGTAGAATTTAGTAACAATTTCAATAATATCAGCCCATCCAGTGCATATACATGCAGCTGCAACTTATTTTACTGTTTCAAGTAATATAGTTACTCCCCAACTGTGATTAGTGGTGCTGCATGGCTGGCAGGCATGCAGGCAGCTGGTGATGGTGAGGATGAGGACTGCCTGTCCATAGCAGCTATCTATGGAGTTGGGGTGATTGCGTTAGCAGAGTTTAGTGTAGCTTTCTGTGCAAAAGGGCATGTGGGGGAAAAAAAGATGCAGATGGTCACTGTCCCAGAACACAGGTAACATAAAGGTGAAATTCACAGAAACACAGAAGCATAGGGGTTGGAAGGCATCTCTAAAGATCATTTAGTCCAACCTCCTGCAGAAGCGGGTCCACCTAGATCAGGTCACACAGGAACACATCCAGGGGAGTTTTGAAAACCTCCAGAGGAAATTCCACAACCTCCTTGGGCAGCCTGTGCCATGGCTCCATTACTGTCAGCTGTATGTATTGTGTTCTTATAGCACCGCCAGAGTTATGCTGACAGCGAAACCGTGAATGCCTTCCTTGAAGGTGCTATATTGGAAGAATCAAAGTAATTTTTTTCAGTGATTGCTTCCAGTAGTGTCTTTTATCCTTTGCTTTGCCTGATGCAATGAGTGCCTAGTTACTTTGGGGTGCTAGGAGCACATAACAGCAGTAACAGAATAGTGCATTTGAGCAGCTGATGACAAGAAATATTGGGAGGTCATTGGAGGCCACTAGTGTTTTGAAGAGATAAATCTAAAATAACTGAGAAAAGTATCTAGTGTTATTTCCTTACAGAACTTAAGTGCCTTTCAAACATGGCCTTTAATCATGTACTGAAATACAAAGACTTTAATTAAGGGCAGGCACAAAAGTTTCAGTAATGATAATGATCCAGTCTTCTGAACTTTTACTGTGTGTGGATGTGGCATAGACTGCCATGAATGACTGAAAGAAATGTTCTTTTTAATCATATAGAGCTGCTTTATACTAAAGGACAGGTAATTAAAGCTGAATTTAGCATTTACACCTAGAAAAATTTGACAGTTAGATAAGTCTGTGATAAATGCACTAGAAAGTAAAAAGGTAGTTACTTACTGCATAATGTTTTAGGTGAGATTTAATGAAAATGAAATGCATCAGAAGTATCCACTCTAGTGCACTAGTATTCTTCCTGGTAAAACAAGCTGTTATTTAACAGACTACATTACTGCAATGACATTATAAATATTCTGCATTTTACCTAGGTTACGAGATGTCTTCTTTGCTTACTTTTTTTTAATCTACTATTTGGGAAAGTAAGTCTGTAATCTGTGTTATTCCAGGGGAGTTTGGTCTTACCTTAATTCTGAATAAACTCACCATTCAGAGGTTTGCATTCTGCTCAGGAAAACTTTGAAAAAATACTGAGAAAACTGAAAATCTAAAACAATAATGGATGCTTGAGATGAAAATCTGTCTCTTTTTCCTTTTTTTTGCATTTATATTTTGTAGTTGTTTTAGAATACTATTGGATTCATTAGGGAGAAGGTTTATGACAAGGTTTTGAAAAGTGCAGCAGTTTCTTTAATCGAATATTATACTGGGAGAATAATTGCTCTTTCAAGTCATTTGTATTGCTCTCTTTTTTTTCTCTTACATTATGTGCATCAAGACTAGAGCTGGGTTGTTTCTTATGTTTTATATTTGGTTGCAAACTGTCTGATTTTGTGTTTGGAATGATGCTTCTCTGGACCTGTGTGGACATCTCATAATGAGACTCTGATAAGTGCAGTATGCTGGGAATTTAAGTATGTTTGAGCATTCAAGCAACAGAATACATGAAAGGGACTTGACTATAGTAGATTCCCACACACATGTTTACATACACATACACAATTTCACTTTTTAATGACTATTTTAAGATTTTTTTTGGTAGGAAAAAAAATTGGACAGAGATCAAAAAATCCAGTTTCCTTTCAAAAGACATATTTTTTAGAGAGATGAAAGCCACAGTCTAATACCAGTCCCAACAAACACAATATTTTTGTACATTTGACTACATGACTACTGGTTATAAAGTGGCTAAAACTGGATGAAGACAAACAAACAAAGAACTGTGCAGCTGAATCAGGAAGTATTTTAAAAAGAGAACTGAAGTTTGTGATACTTTTTCTACTCCTTTTGTTGTAACACTAAAGAAATTGAGCTTGGAACCACAAAGAAGCAACACAAGTTTTTTTCCTTCTTAACTCTATTTGGAATTACAGAATGTGATTTTGGTATGCAAAAGTCCTGTGCTCTGGATTTGTCAGAGTTATACATCCTTTTCCACTTATCTTCTGGCTCAAAAAAACAGAAATAAGTTTCCTGAACTGAGATTTTATCCAGCAAAAGAAAGAATGGATATTCATTGTTTCTAAGTGTATGTTTGATTCTGTTGACTTCAATAAGCACAAAAGACACTCGGGCTCCTCTTGCTTTAAAGCACACCTCTGTATCATTCAAAAAATATTACATGCATTTTAAAATACTTACTGAACTGCGTCTAGGCTAAAAAAGTCTCTTATAAATCAATGCTTAAATAAAAGATTAATTCTTAAATTATTTGTTTATGTTTCTTGAATGAATATTTCTAACAATTAGAAAATGGAAATATCTGACTTCCACATTGGGTCAGATATTACCTGTTTGAGGCTGGCATATAGAGGAGCTTTTCAGCATCATAAAATTTTTCATCTGACATTGATTTCACTTCTTTCTTTGAAGAAACAGATCTGCTGTAAGTTATTCCTCCAATTTCCCCAGCCCCTAAAAAGGTAAGACAGGTGTCACCAACAAGGAAATATCAATAATTTTATTTTCATTTGTGACTTGAAGTTTTTACAGGTAAATTTTAGAATGTTAAATGCCTTATGTTCTGTAAGTGGAAGAAATCCAAATGTATAGTTGGATCCAAATGAAGACTGCCTCAGATTTCTAAAGTATGTGTGCCCTCAGTGAATTAATGATAGCATGTTTTTGCTGTCTTAAGGCTTTGGTGGAAAAAAAATTATTCTCACTTTAAAGAATCAAGGGGTAAGAGCTCACTGAGAAAAGCTGTGGTTCTACATTGTAATGTGTTTGTGATAAATTTTTTATTGGCTCTTTCTAACAACATGTTTTATTTAGGATAATAGACAAGTAAAATTATCTTTGCTTTAAAGAAGGTTTTGGTGGTTTTTTTTTTGTAAAGTAAGTTGCATCTAGATTAAAAGAAATGGGGGGAGACAATTGAGGATGTGGGACAAAATGAGTCTTTTGCTGACAGATTTTCAAACTGAATTTGAGTTTTACTTTGGAATCAGGCCAAAAATTTGCCCTTAGGGGACCATGTTAGAAATGGATATCTGTAATTTAGGCTAGGTGATTGAACAGATGTGAATGCTTAGTAGCTGCCTCCCTTGTGAGTTGCTGAAGCTGGCATGCTCTTACGAGCGAGCTAATCCAATGCACTGTTTGGCTCAGGCAGAGCATGTTAGAGGAGTGTTGGAGAGGTTTATTTGTATTTTTTCTATCTCATTTTTACTGTTTAATCAGTTATGTGTTCTCAAGCAATACTCAGCAATAAAATTATATAGACACTAAATCCACTCCCACAAAGCCAATTCTGTATTTTGGGAAATACAGAAGTATGTGTTTCCATACTTTTTCCTGTGAAATGATAGTTGTGAACAATGATAGCTCCACCCTGCAGAAAAATGCAGGGGCAACTGAGTGGCCCCATGTAGAGGAGAATACAGGGACTTTTCTTCCATGAATACCTATAAATATCTTTCACCTCAAAATGCTCAGGAAGTGTCAGGAGGACACAGAGCCATACATTATGTGAAACTGGGGATCAGGATGTCTGTCGCAGATCATCTTGCAAAAGCAAGTGCTTATTTGGAGAAAATATTTTTTAATGTATTCTTTCATATTTTTAATGTATACTTTTATATTATTTTTAATGTGTTCTTTCACTAGTGGTAGAAAATTTTGGTTTCAGGTAACAACTCTAGATGAAGAATTCTGGCATTCAAGTCAGAGTCTGATTTTAGGAAAGAAACAACTGAGTATGCTTTAGAGAATCAGAAACATTCAGAATCATAATTAGGTAGTGGTAAGAGGCTTTCTCCACAGGAATCAGAACATCTTGTACTTAAATTATTAATTAATTGATACTAAAATGTATCTATTCACCTTTCTTTACATTTATCTCCAAAATGTAGAAAGTATGAGGAAAAAATGAGTACTTCTCTCATTCTTATTTTATTTGCCTTTTTTTTCTTCTTCTCATGTCAGGTCCGCACCAGTGTCCTACCTGATCACAAGGAGCAAAGAGCTGATGTTGGAGTAAGGAATATTTTTCATTATTTGTTTTCTTGTTTGTTTTGATTTTTCCCCCCCTTTTTAGCAGACATACACTCAACGAAGAGAAGTGATGTTCTGCCAAACTGCTAAACACAAGCTGGCAAGCTTTTTTGATAGGTGAAGTTTGGTTAAATGAATAATGAAGAAAAAAATCAAGACAGGAGTAATAGTCCCAGTGATTGATGTCATCCAAGTCACATATTTCTTGAAAACTGTTTTCAACTGAAGTCATCCTGAGGCAAGCATAACTATCTAGACTTCCTGCTACTGCCATCCAAGCAACCTGGATGTGATTCAGAGCTTGGAATCGTATTGCCTTAGCAAGCCCAGAGTGTCACCTTCTTGTTTTCATGTGCATATTAAAAAATTTCTGCTGTAGGAGTTCCTTTTGGGTTCATTTTAAGAAATTAGACTGGTGACATATGGAGGACTTCGTTTTCTGTAGGCCTGTAGAACTTTTTGCGAAGGTATTAGGATGTCATTTTTAGGTCTGAGAAGACTAGAACTTTTCAGATAACATGAACACCTCAAGGGGAGGGGAAATATTGGTCCTCCTAGAGGTGAATGAAAGACCTGCAACTGTCAGAACTATGTCTGCAAACATTTAAAATAACTGGATTTTTAATTTTTTTACCTAACGTGCTGAGTTTTCTGCATTACCAGGGCTTCATTGGCATAGTTTCCAGGATTTAGCTAGTGTTTGAAAAATCTTTAACTTGGCAATAAGTTTGATCTTAGTGAAATCATCAATATGTTTCAACTTTTCATGTATTCTAGAGACTTTTGTTTTTGGCTGACTGATATTCATCAAACTACTCAAGACACGTATGTTAAGATTTATAATCTTAAGTGTCCTACTAGCAAAATTACAGGGGAACATTACTCTGCAATTAGCGTTACAGTAGAAGTTTTGTTTAAAGCCTACTTTTCAAGCCTCTGCAAGGCACATAAGCAAAGCAAAGTTTGTTTCTGTCGGTTCAAGCTCCAGATTAGATTGTATCTAAATTGGTATGGAAAAATTATTCTCCAGGATTGTTTCAAATTAGACCCCTTGAATATTAGCGTAACTCTTTTCATTTGAATCATGAGATTGTTCACAATTTTATTTAATATTTCAAATAACTCCTAATTGCGTTGTCAAGCCAAGAAAATTTTATTCTAAATAAGCATAAAAATATGAAACAAATAAGATTTTTTAAAAAGTCCATATCACCTTTAATTTCATGATCCTGGAGATCTAGATATGACTCTCCAGAGGTGGTTAGTGGGTACGTTGACCAAAGCTACTAGACTGTATAAGAAAGAAGGGTAATTGTTTATTAGCATTGATCGTATTAGGACTTTGACTTAGGATGCTTAGATGAATTTATAGTTCTTTTGTGCTGCAGAGATTAACCCCAAGTGACCAAATGGTAAGGCCGAATATGCAAGCACTCAAATGCCATGAAATCCCAGAATAAAGGCTGCTACACAGATGCTGTACTGTGCAGTATGTTCCTCTTGTACTAAGAAAGATACGCTCTCATAAGAAGATAACTCATCTAAGCCAACTATACCGCCATAGAATTTTGGTGAAAAAACACTGTCCCATTGACTAATCTAAAGGAAGACAGATGTCACACCTGGACATATTTTTTGTAAAGTACGTGTTTCATTTTGGCAGTGATAACTAACCATGCTATTTCCTACAGACCTTTTTTCTTCCTTACTTCCTGTTCAGCACTTCTCTAATCCACTGTTTTCCCAGCCTTTCTGAGATTCACACCTTGAGTTGTCTTTCCTTTGCTACTTAAGTGCCAACTAAAGCACAGGAAATCTAAGTGTCTTTGCTAAGAGTGACCTATAACTGATGTTTACCATATTGAAGACCAGTGTTGTTTCTTACCTATATTGAGAACTGTGATTTGAACTGTATATTTTATATGCAAGAAAACCTTGTGTTAGTATAGAGCTTTATTATTAGCATTCAAACACTCAATACTCAACTGGCCTTCCTGAGAGAAAGCAGACTGCAGGATTGGAGGCTTTTTACCAGAGGAAATTCATCTTCTCAGTAGCATCAAATTATTTCCTTTTTTCTCCCTGAAGGGGAAAGTCGCTGTTTGCATGCAGCTTGTGTTGACTTAAAGAAGAGTCAACCTGCTCTAATTTGTATATCTAAGGTCATATATAGCCTGCAATTTTACTTGGCCATTCCAACACTAGAGTAAAATTAGTATGATGTAAAAAACCTAAATTTTGTGTAATTGTTTTCTTGAAAAAAAACCCCATAATCTTACGATATTATTATAATTTATTCAGAGCAAGTGATATTGAGTTGTATATTTGAAAGATAGATAAGTAGAAGAAGGCTCTAGGCTTTTATTCTCTTTCCCAGTGTTCCTAGCACGAAAATACTACTGTTGGCCAAGTTGACCAACTGAGATTTTAGCAACATGCAGCAGGATATGATCAGAGGTTAAAAAATAATCAAAATGCAAAAGAAGATGCATTCTTTTTTCCTCTTTGTATTTGTTTTGCTCTTTGCAGTAGTTTCTTGATGATGTGTAAAGGTGATTTTGATAGAAGGAAAAGATACAGCAATGTAACTTAATGTAACTAGACATTCTAGCTTCATTAGCACATTTCTCTACACTTGAACTGCAATGAGTAGGAACACTTTATAAAGAAAATAAAGGAAACCAGTACTTACAAACACTGCCATGAATGAAAGAAATAGAACATTTCTGTACTTGTGCTGAAATGTAAAAATACTTTCTCAGCAAATACATTAATATTTTGAATACATAGATGGTAGTGCCTAAGTCTTGAGGAAAAAATGTGGCAAGAACAATTTAGCAAAACACTGAAAACCTAGCATTTCTTGTAATCTATAAATTAGAAGTATAGAAAGAGATGAAAAATGCAAGTGCTTGTACTGAATGGAAATTTTCCTGTGGCTATATATTTTACAAGCTGTTATTTCATCAGGTTGTCAGACTGTTCGTAATGTAAAAGAAAGAGGTTCCTGCCTGTAAAACTGGACTTCAACAATTTACTTATGATCATGCTACAAGTTCATAAAAAATTTCTACCAGATATTGGATCAAGCCAGTATACTGGAATGTATTATTTTTCTAGATACAAAAAAAAAGATTTCCAAGTATGAGACAAAAAAAAAGTAATAATTAACATTTCAAAAATCAATGGAGGTGTTATTCTTTTTTCTGCTTTGTTTTTTAGCGAAGCTTCCTGGGCTGTGCAACATTTAGAGTAGGAGACTTGGTAAAGTCAAAGGAGCAACAACTGACCCTTACCCTCAGGTAAGTGTTTTCCTATATCGTAAATCATGTTGAATTATGAACTCATAGTATTTCATGTCCAAAGATAAGCAGTAAGGCTGATGAAGGGTCTAAAGAACAAGTCTTGTGATGAGTGACTGAGAGAACTGGAATCATTTAGACTGGAGAAGAGAAGGCTGAAGAGAGTATAAGATCACTCTCTACAACTTTCTGAAAGGAGATTGTAGCAAGGTAGGGAATCTATCTCTTCTTCCAAGTAATGAGTGATAGGACAAGAGGAAATGGCCTCACGTTGCACCAGGGAAGGTTTAGATTGGACGTCAGGAAAAATTTATTCAACAAAAGGGTTACCAAGCAAGGATTACCAACGGACTGCCCAGGGAAGTGATGGCAGCACCAATCCTGGAAGTATTTAAAAGTCGTATAAATGTGGCACTTAGGAACATGGTTTAGTGGTGGATGTGGCAGTGCTGGATTAACGATTGGACTCGGTAAACTTAGAGGTCTTTTCCAATGTAAGTGATTGTATGACTGCTGCTTGACTGTGTGTGAAACTCTATAGTACTTCAGCTATATTAGGTGTCAACTTGAAGTGGTTCTATATCTACCATGCACAAAGTCAAAGTGAAATGCCAGTTCTTTAAGCTGGAGTTTGCAGTGTGTCAGATTAGAAAAGGTCAGTGATTTTTTTGTATTATAACCTATGAAAGAATTGCAGGAAACTTGAAGTAGGAGATGATCTTTCAAAATTTAGTTTAGAAAGAAGAGTAAGGTTCTCGGTTTGATGTGTGTAATTTAAAGTATTAACACTGTGCAGTTTGCAGGTTTGGTTGGTGGACTCAAAGCTCCTCTCATGTGAAATTGGTTCCAGTGTCCTAAATATATTGATATGTGCAGTGGAGCTGAGGGGCGATGTACAGCTCTAATTAGTGACACAAAGTACACAGCTGCAGGAGAGTCAGAGACTGTTAAAAAATGAGGACTTGGCTGAACAGATATTTCTTAAAGCTGTGCACATAAGAAAAAGATTTTCACCCTTGATACTGACTTGCATGGCTTAAGATGAAACAAGACACAAATAAAAACTTTTTTATGGTTAGGGGAAACATTTTAGGCAAGGATTTTCAGAATGAATTCGTTGAACTTTCTATAGTGCAGGAATTCTGTTGAACTGTTTTTTGCAAGCATAATGAAGGGTTATTTGGGATTACTGAGTAGGTACAGGTAAGCCTCACAGAGCAACTGCTCAGACTGCCATATTTCTACATAGGGAAAATTTTGGGAGGTAAGAAGCTATGACTATGAGACATCGGTATATATTCTGTCTTCGATATTGTACATAGATGCAGTATAAAAGTTGTATTACATCCTTCATCCTGTACGTATGAAGCCAGCTTTGGTTTGGCTGAAGGCCCAAGTTGTGACCCATTCAGCCAAGGTGTGGTACTATCAGTATGTCAAGGTCCCTGCATTTTTTTTGAAGTGGAAACTTCTTGAAGTATTTTGGTTTTATTACTGCAACTACCTTCCTATTATAACTATGATAGTTGCATAGATGTGTCTGGTTTTAGGACCACGTTAACAAAATGCCTAACAAGCAGATAGCTTTCTTTTGTTATCAAAAAAAACCTGTCAGATAAAATGTGAACTGAATGTTCTCTATGGAAATATATGCCAGATATACAAATACCAACTTAGTTTTAAGAGTCTGTTCTTTAAAAATGTCAAGATGTCTCAAGATCTTTGGGACAAACTGCCTCTCTGATTGACATACTGAAAACTTCATCTGAAAGAGTGCTTCTGACAGGTGCCATAATAATTGACAGAATGTAAAGTTTCAAGAAACTTTGAAAAAAGTAAATATTTTGTATCTAACACACCTAATTTGTAAACAGAAAGTTCAGATGAATAACTAATAAGCTATTGATGACAGGTTGTCAGGTTAGTTTCAGTTGAACCTGTAAGCCTTTTCAGATTTGCTTTTAATGAATATTTTTAGCCTTATATGTCTTCTTTGTGCAGTTTACACTAAAAGACAAATATTATACCCATTCAAATTAATGTGCAGGTACATTAAATGGTAGGTCTTGGTGGGATTGTTTCCTCATTATGGCTGTTCAGCAGAACAAATCCAGCAGAAATTACCCACATTTATTCAATGGCAGTTTAACCAGAGCAGTCCAGTCTAAACTTGCTTCCCTCTAATTGCCCTACTGTATTTGTACCCCTCAGGAAAATAGGGTTTATACCAAAGACCTTGTCAGAGCATGCAATTCTATTTAATTCTTGTTGATATACTTCAGATGGGAGTTTAATGGGGAGTGCCTGAGACTGAGGTACTCCTTTGTTAGACCTGAAGTACAGATTTAAGGATCTGGAAGTAGCTCTGAGACATGCGTTGTAAATATTGGTGTAATTATGGAATCTGATTACTTTTTAGCTGTGTTGCTCAGTTATTATCTCTTGCCATTGTCTTTCTGAGGTACAATGTAATAATATAAAAGTTATTTAAAGGAATATTGTTCTATTTTTTCTAAGTTATTTTGTGGAGAGCTGGCATATATCTACAATTCTGTACTGTTAACAAAGTGTTCTCTACTTTTTCCCTTTCCCCACCTTGCACCTTCACAGTGATTAGGGCCATTTGTACCTTAATAGTGATTAGAGGTTACAAAACCTCTGCAGAATAAGTTTTTATTTTTATTGTCCTTTCTTCTCTATAAAGATGCTCTAAACTGAAGGCTGAATGGCTTTTGTAGATGTGTGCATCCATATCTAATCATCAAAAACTGAACAGGTCAATTTGTAGAATTGCTTAGATGCTGATATTGTATGTGACTGATGTTGGCAGAGGAATTGAGTTACTAGAGTCTTGGGATTGCAGTTTCCAATATGAAATTTATAAAAGCAGAAATGCTTTCTATAGACTTGAGTGTTTTATTTTGCAATGGTAAAATGCAATGCCACTTGCTTCTAGTTTTCTTATAGGGCTATGATGATGAACAGAATAAAACAGGCTATTGAATAAAACACAAGACTATTCTGTACCAGAATATTTCTTAATATTGACTAGATGTTGCAGTTTATATCTTTTTTTTTTTTTTTTCTTAAAGGAAGTACCTATCCTTTTTTCTTTATAAAAGAGACTTATGTATACTGATTCATAGAATCATAGAATGGTAGGGGCTGGAAGAGGGATCTCTAGAGATCATCTAGTCCAACCTCCCTGCAGAAGCAGTTTCACCTAGATCAGGTGGCATAGGAACATGTCCAGGCAGGTCTTGAAGACCTCCAAGTTTGTTTAGTGAGTTTACACTTAAGTTCAGTTTAGAGGATTTTGTTGCCATATATATATATTTTTTTAAGAACAATATAATGTGGGGTTTATTTTCTTGGTTCCAGTCTATGGCCTTTTGTAAGGGACTAGCAATTAGTACTTCCATTAGCTATTTCCCATGTGGTGGTAGTTTGCCCTGATTCCAGGAAAGTTCTCTTTAGCTTGGGTGATTTTGGTATGATTTCCAGTAAGTTACATGTAAGAAACAGCAAAGGAAAAAGATACTAGTGCTATTTTCTGCACTCTGTAGAAATAAAGTCCTCTCAGTAGGTGCTTCTCTTAGTAGACAGTGCACAAGTGTAAGTAGGCTACTTCAATATGAAGTTAGGGTAATATCAGTACTGCTTGGATCCTTTAGCCTCTGTAAGCAAGAACTTGATAGCAACGGAGCTAACCATACAAAAACAAGAAGCAGAATAGGGTGCATGAATTACACAGAACATCTGAGACAAAGTGCCTGTGAATGTCTGTCAGTTGCGGAGTATACAGACTGACTTTAAACATGTGGCAGTACTTGGTGTCTTGGACAACATGGATTTGTCTGTCGATCTGCTGGTTTTTTATGTTGTCTTTTCACTTTTTCGCTATGTCACTTTTCACTAATCTTGGGCAACACTGAACCCTCTTTCCTTTAAATAGAGGAGATAAACCATAGTTATTTTTGGAAAGTTGAGAAAAAAAGACAACTCCAAGACTCCATTAAAGAAAATCCCCCCAACCTCCCTTCCTCTCTCCTGTCCTCTAAAAACCTTGTAATTCAGTGAGCCAGAAGGTTGAGTAACTGCATTTCAATAGTAGCTACATTCATCATGTTTAACAAAGTAGAGAGAATTTGAAAGCAGCACACTATTTTTTTTCTGTTATTTATGTGTCTATATAACTTCTTTAGCAAACAATGACTGTAAAATATTATATATTTAGCTGCTTTTCCCTATTAAAATCAGTACAAATCTGCCTAAAACTAGTTTTACTTATTCTCCATCCTGAAGTTGTTTCTTGGCTGCTTCATGTCATGTCACCCACTCCAAGAAGCCGACTTAATGTTGTAAGCCAAACAAATCTCAACTGCAATGCAGTTGAGATGAAACTTGTTTTGACACAAAGCTTAATCAACAGTCCATTGAAATCATGAAATAGAAGAAGGACTTGAACAGTGCAAATCTTTATTTGCCTTGGAATGCAACAGAAAGTTATTTATCAGTGGACTTGTTTAAAAGCAGTATTAATTGTCGTAAGCTTCACTGAATTCACAGAATAAACATTTCTTTGCAAGTACAATAGTTTGGTGTTGAGTATTTCAAAATATATTGCATCAGTAGAGGAAATAATTTTATGTCAGTCTGTATGTTAATCTGTACTAATGGCATTTGCTGTGTATTATGCATTGGAGAAAGGGGCTGTTAGACTGAAAGTCATGCATTTTGCTTTTCAGGCAATGACTCACCTTTTCATTTATAATTAACACAGCTAAGCAAGTACACAGTCTGCTTCTCTTTTTCTTTATGTTCTTGAGCTTTTTTTTTTTTTTTAGAAGAAAGGTATGGCCAGAGGAACCAATTAACAGGCCTAAATTTGCATATTGAACATGAAGCAGTTAGACTTGATGAGAACAACATTGCAGGCAAATGGCTGCTATTCTCAGTCTGTCTAGCTCACTTGCTTTTCCACTGCTAGCTTGTCACCCTCTTTCTCTCTGGATGTCGGGGTCAACCTTTTATCACCAAAAGTATTAAGGTGGACACATTCCTGCTCCTTATGATGGTGTTGTCTAGCTCTTACCCTTTCATTTGAGGGAACTGATACTGACCTGGTGATCCTTAAGTACTTGGAGTGGTAAGGAAATCCATGTGTATTAGAAACTTTTAAATAGTATTACAAGCATTAGTGAGTAACTGTGGTTTTAAACCTGAGCAGATTTCATGATGGCTTCAAAAATCCCTGGGTTTCTCTCAGCGAGTAGAACATTAATGTTGCTTTTAAGACTGATAGACGTTTTTAAGTTCAAAACATACTGTTTCATTCAGAATCACCTGCACCGGGTTCATCAGAAGATGGATCCTTGATGACCCCAGCTGTCATGGTTTGACATGACAGCTGTATCTGGTAACAGGGAAGGGGCTGTAAAGGTGGCTCCTGTAAGAAGTTGCTCAAAACTCTCCCCAGCTTTGAGCCAGGCCCACTTCTGAGGCTGAGCCAATTAGACACCTCCACCGATCACTTTTTAAGAAGAAGCTGGAAGAGGAGGGTTCTTCCCGTTCCTTCTCCTTCTGCCCTTCTTCTTTTCTGACTGGTCGTGGTGCAAGGAGTAGGAAGAGAGGAAGAAGCAACCATGCGGACTCCAAGGTCAGTGAGGGAAGAAAGGAGTTGTGCTGGAGCAGAGACTCCCCTGCATCCTATGTAGAGGACTGGTGAAGTAAAGATTTGTTTGCATTTTGTTAAAGACCCCACATCAGGGGCAGTGGCTCACTTTGCTCAAGACCCCACATCAGGGGCAATGACTTACTTCATTCACTCTGTGTCAGAGGCAGTGACTGTGGCCAGAGAAGGCTGTGTCCCGTATGAGGGACCTCATATTCACAGGAGCTGTAACTGTAGGGGAGAACCCACACCAAAGCAATTCATTAAAATTATGTCCAGAAGAGGTCATGTCCCATGTGAGGGATCCTGTGTCTGTAAGAAGTGGAACTGTAGGGAAGAACCCATGCCAGAGAAGTTCATTATGGACTATGACATGTGGGAGGGACCCAGTATCAGAGCAGACGAAGAATGACAGGAGTTGTCCTCATCTGAGAAGAGAGAAGCGGCAGAGCCTATCCGTGACAGACTGACCATGTCCCCCATTCCCTGCCCCCCTGAGCCGTTGAGGAGGGAGGAGGTAGAGACATCAGGAGCAGTAAGCTGGGCCCAGGAAGAAAGGAGGGATGGGGGAGGGAGACCTCAAAGTGCTGGTTGTAATTTTTCTCATCATTCTGCTCTCTTTTTGCATTCTGTTTCTTGAAGGTAGTAGAATAAACTTTCCTACTTTCTAAGTCGAGTAATGGACTTTGTTTTGCCCAGAACTGTAATTGGCAGTGAGCCCTCCCTGCCCTTGTCTAAATCCACAACAACCTTGGTTATCTTTTTCCTCCCATTTTGCTGGGACCTCTGCCATCCTAACAAGAGTGGGGGTGAATGGGGGGCACCGAGCAAGAGCCTGTTGTGGAGTGAGCACTGCAGTGTGCGGTCACGTTGCACTGAGTAGTTAGAGATAGACTGAAACTTTGCCAGCTGTGTTGCTGAAGCTTGCATCTTATAACTCTGGATTCTAAATCTGTTTTAGAAATCATTTTCCAACACTTTGCCTCCTTTACATTGGTCATATTCCAATTGCAGATGTTCTGTGTACAGATATCAGGCAATTGATTCTCCTCATCCCAGGCTGCTAAAAAAAACTCAGCAATTTTCCAACTTCATAGGCCATCTAGAATTTGAGCCACATATAGCCTCTTCACGGTGGCTTTTAAAAAATTCTTATTACTGTATTTCACATCCCTACTGTCCCTATGCAAGTTTGTCAAGATACAATCCTTTGTCCTATGGATCTGTGTTATCTCCCGTCTAGTGACTGTAAGCAGTTTCATGTAGAGGCAATCTTCACTGCACCATGTGAGTGCAGAGTGTGCTCTTCAGCTTTATTAAACTACAGCAAATGAACTGATTCTATCCGAACACATTATGAAGTATACTAAAGCCATTTAATTTTTCTCCTGATGCTCTGTTGAACAGTGTTTGTATGAAATTGTTCCTGTCTTCCCAGGCAAATGACATGAAGTGTATACATACGTGTGTGTGCGCATGCAATACTGTTTCTGTTAGTAAAATAACATAGGTTTTCTTCTTACTCAAATGTGAGGGCTAGGCTTTTTTTTATTTTATTTTTTCCCACTGCATTGCTTCTGTTTCTCACTTTCAATTTCCTTGCAAGGAAAAGTTTGATCTCACAATGTTTCTTGAAAGTTTTAAATGCGTGACATGTCTGTTGTATGAAGACTCTCATGCACCAGTGATATTTTAAATTCACAGTGTCTGACACAGCTAGTGATGATTTCTCCCTGGACGTTTATAGAACTCTTTGTTTATTTATGTGCTTGTAGCATTCGAAAGAAACTTTTTGTCCTTTAAATAGTGTTTTCATATTTCCATGTGAAAAGATAAAATAAACAGAGGAAGGAGCAAGTCTACAATGCAGCAATCCCACTGTTTACTGTTTAGTTTTATTCTACTGCATGACCTTCTCTTGCAGATATTAGATGTTCCAGATTGTAATATTACATAAATACTGGACCATAACAGGACTGAATTTTGAGAAAGAAGTAGCTCAAGAAAGCGATATGCAGTAAAATTAGATCATATTTTTTTTTAAACATGTATCAAGAAAGCGTCCAAATACATGTTGCTACTTGTGCATGCAAGCAGCAAGCCATGCAGTGCTCACTGCTGGACTGTGGTCAGGCCTCTAAGAAGAGCAATGAGGGGGAATTAGTGTTCTAATGAAAAAGAGACAAGAACTCAAAAAGTGTAACTGTCATTTGACTTGCAACTTTCACTCAAGCAACATACCTTCTTGGCTTTTATCACTTAATTTGCAAAATGAGCTCTATTTTGCTCAACATTTGTTTATACTCTTAATTTATCCTGATTTAATTTTAATTCAGATCTCTTTTATGTGGGTCAGTCTCAGACTTGCAGATCTCTTTGGCCTTGAAAAATGTGTTCTCTGAAAAAAAAGATGGACAGGACTTCATTTTCGGAAGTCAAATGAATGCAACATGTTTCTTTCAGACTAGGATAACATCAAAGTGCTGTTTCATATTTAAGTCAGCCTGGTAATGAGGTCATCGGCTTGGCACTTTGACTGAAACACATTAAGCTGCTGAGAAATTTTCAGCCTTATAGCCACATGCTTACTCTTATAAGGTTCATGGGATTTGCTAACATCTGTTGTATTCCTCTTTTCCTTGGAAATAGTGTAAGGGATTTTTTGAGGCAGCCTAATTTGCATACTGGTGTAATCCAGGAAGGAGAAAACAAATCAAATCAAACTACTAAGTTGTAGCAACTCTGAATGTTCTTCAAAAGACACTTCAAAAGTTGTTATCCTGCTCTTCAAAATTAGTATGTATTTTTACACATAAACACCTTTTTGACATTGAACCCTGCTTTTCTTTTGTATACTTTGTTAATTATTTGATTGCAAGGCTATCTGGAATTGGATGATTTTCAATTGTTTCTTTATTGTCAGTAATGAATTTGGCTTAGAGCAAATGAAGTAGTGATATGTAAAATATTATAAACCATGTGTCTTTTGCAAGGTTTTCTATTAGAACATACTCAATTTGTATAGTTGTGAGATGAATGTATTTTATTGAGTTGCATATTAAAGCAGAACGGTTTACAACCAAAATAATTATTATAATTTGAAACTTCTGGTTGTCTTTCAAGACTACACTGTGAAAAATGAAAACTTTGATTTAGCAGGATAAATACGTATCCATGCCTGAAAATCCTGACCTATGTGCTTAACATTAGTCAATATAAAAAGCTGGCATGCTTTTTGTAGGACATTAAGGCAGAGATGGGAACCTCCTGCCTAGAGCATGAGCAAAGCCTGGCAGAAGGCAGCACAACAGAGCTGAGCTGGGCCTGTGTCGTGGTTTAAGCTCATCAGGGAACAAAAGACCACGATTAGCCTCAAGTACCAAAGATTTAAGGATTGCTAAAGGGCAGGGAGAGCTTAATTGCCGCTTAAGGTGCAGGACAAAACAGACTAGGTTGCTCAGCTTGGGGAAGAAAACAGAAAATAATTTAATACCAACTAAAACATAAAACCCAAAACAGAACCAAAACAAACCAACACAGAATGGTACAGAGATAAAGAGTCCGACCAGCCCTTTAAGACCACCTGCTCCCCACTCCTCCCCTCTGCCCGGGCTCAGAGCCCTGATCCCGGTGTTTTATACCTCTGTCCCCCCTGAAGGGCCCAGAGGGGCAGGGAGTGGGGGTTTCAGTCAGTCTGTTCCTGGTGGCTTCTGCTGTTTGTCTAACCTCAGGGCAGGTGGGCTCCGCACCAGTCCTCCTTGCAAGTCTTTGGGGTACTACACACACATGGCAGCCCTGCACAGGCTGCACCGACGTGCATTTTTCCCAAAGCCCTGCATGGACTGCACTGACGTGCATTTGTCCCAAGAGTTGCTGCTCCTCTCTGCCTCTCGTGTGGGGCTGCTCTGCGGCGCANGGTGAGTCTGAGCCCAGGAGTTGGGGGAGAGTCCAAAAACTTTTACCAGGTCTTCACTGCAACCCGCTCCCCCTGTTACCAAGCAAAAGCAACTCCTTGCTAAACCATGACAGCCTGCCATACCTAGCCCGAGTGCGGGAGATAATGTGCGCGGGTGCAGTGCTGCTTGAGGGCCCTCATTACGGGAGAGTCAGTTGGAATGGGCCGAACCAATGGCACAGCAGTTGGACAGCAGCCTTCTTCCTGCTTGGTGAAATGAGGAGAAAAGCGTTTGGGGGACTTTTTTCTTTCCTTCACTAATATCATGTGAGGTCTATTGCTTCTGAGGTTCTGCAAGGATGTCTGTGTTGAAGGAGGATTTGATGTCTTCCTGCAGTGAGGATGGCCCTAGGAATGTGGCAGTTTTTAATGGAAACACTTTTGTCTAATATTGCTCTTTCTGGAAGTAAATTTTCTCTTATTACCAGCCTTCTAGTCCCTCCTCTATGTATTTCTTAGTCCTGCTTCATCATTTTTCATCATCTTCTAAAATTATATCCCATATAATATCATATATATATTGCCCCAAACCCATTTATTTTCATTCTTCCTCTCTGTGCATTTGCAACCCTGCTAAACTTATTCTTGTCATTTCCTTTTGTTGACTTTTGCTATGTGACCGTTGTTATATTTTGGTCATTTTTATTAAATGATCTGTTACTCTTCTTCCCCTCCTTTCAAATAGTTCAGCTGTTCAGAGCAAGCCAGGGGAAGTGTGCCATTAACCTTGGTGTTTTGCTACCAGTGAAAGCTGAAAAAGCATTATCTTTCTGGAGTGTAAACTCTTGTTTGTTCCAAAAGTTAGTGAGCAGTAATCTTTGCTTGGAAATGTAAATCTGAATTAATTTTGTTTACTAATTATTTGTTTATTAATTTTTTTTCTTGCTTTCTTGGAAGTAAAGTATTTGCAGACATGATAATAAAGGAATACATGGGGAACTATATTATCTTCTTTCATGTAGTTAAAGAAATGAGCCTGGTTCTGAACAATTACTCTGGATAGGAAAAGTAATATGCAAATTAGTTTAATTATTTTGGTTTAACAGATGTTTATTAATTGTGATGATTTAGTTCTGGCTGGGTGCTAGATGCCCACTAAGTTGTTCTATCACTCTCCTTCCTAAACTGGACAGAGGAGAGAAAAATATAATGACAGGTTTGTGAGTTGAGAAAAGGACAGAGAATTTGCTCAGCAGTTAGCATCAAGGGCAAAAAGACTCAACTTGGGGAGAAATTATTTCATTTATTTATGAACAAAAAGAACAGAGCAGGGAAACGAGAAATAAAATTAATCTTAAAACACCTCCCCCCACCCCTCCTTCTTTGCAGGACTCTCTTTTCTTCCTCCTCAGTGGCACAGGGGATGGGGTTTGTGGTCAGTTCATTACAGGTGGACTTCGCTGCTGCTGCTGCTTCTCAGGGGGAGGCCTCCTCACACTTACCACTGCTACAGTGTGGGGTCCCTCCCACAGGAGATAGTCATCCACAAACTTCTCCAACGTGAGTCTTTCCCATGGGCTACATTTCCTCACTAACTGCTCCAGCATGGGGCCTCCCACAGGGGCAGTTCCTCACACCCTGCCCCAGTGTGGGTCATCCGTGGGAAGAACAGTCCTTCAGGTACTGACTGCTCTAGCATGGGTCTCTTATAGGATCACAAGTCCTGACAACAAACCTCTCTGCCGGGGGCTCCTCTCTCTACAGACTCCCATATTCTGCCAGGAACTTGCTCCAAAGTGAGCTTCCCACAGAGTCACAGCCTCCTTGCAGGCATCCACCCACTCTGGCATGGGGTCCTCCATGGGTTGCAAGTGGATCTCTGCTCCCCCAGTGGCCTCCATAGACTGCAGGGGTACAGCTGCCTCACCATGGTCTTCATCACAGGTCACAGGGGAGTCTTTCGTTCAGGGCCTAAGCACCCTCCTTCTCCTCCTTCTCCACTGACTGCAGCGATGTTTTCACATTCTCACTCCCTATTGCTGCTGCAGTTTAGCAACTGTGCAGCAGCTTCTTCCCCTTCTCAAATACTGAGGTGTTACCTCAGTCACTAGGTGCCTGGGTCAGCTGTGGGGTCCATCTTAGAACTGACTGACATTAGCCGTATCAGCTACAGGGGAAGCTTCTTGCAGATCTTTGTTTAAAGAAGCCACCCCTGTAGCACCCCCCCCCCCCATAAAAACATGGCCCAGACAAAACCACAACGTTAATATAATATACTAAGCATGCCTTCTCTTTGCAGATTGTGTTAGGAGACAAAGCAGTGTACTGTGCAGTGAGACAGCATGTCATAAGTAGGGCATTGGTGTCTCTGACAGTCCACAACAGAAAAATATCTAGAATGAACACTTGGTAATGACCATGGATTCTTCCATCATTTATAGCACTTAGCTGTCCTCAGTTTTATGATGAAAATTTTCATTACTATAAAGAATTTGGAGAAAATACACTGTGCCTTAATGTTAAAATTTGCCTTGTAATTTTAAATAATAAATTCCCTACAGGTGACTTCAGCTATACAGAATGGAGACAGGACTAATAGTGGCATTGTTTTTCACTGAAGGATTGCAGTGCTACACGTGACCCAATGTCATGTTCTGATTTTTTTTTTCCCAGGACTTCTGATGGTGGAAAGACAGTTGGCACCATTGAAGTCAATCTTGTGAAGATGGGAGAGCTAGATGATGGGGAAATGGACCACATCACATCAGATGCCCAGGATCAAAAGGTAGAAAAACAGTTCATTGCACAAAGTTGATTAGAAGGATCTAAACAAATGTCTAAATTACTAATCCAAGTTGGGTTAAGGACTTCATAAAAATTTTCCTGAATAATCTCCGTAAATTATAAATAATTTTTCAGGCAAATATACAGAGTAACAATCTGTCCTCCATTTCCTTGTCCCTCCCCTTTGAGGAAAAAAAAAAAGAGCTGATTCTGAGCCCAGTTGACCATATTTAATCACTCCTGATCAAAACACTGTCCATAGAGATGCCATAAATCTGACTCTTTTTTTCCCCTTGGACAGTTCTTCCGTTTTCTGCCTTTGAAGTCCTGTTCACAGCGATTTTTTTGTGCAACCTGTGCCCACAGTACTGAAAACCTGGAAAGAATGAAAAACAGGCAAGCCAAAGAAGAGGTGAATCCCCTTGCCAAGGGGCAGATTCAGCTGCATTTCATGGGAACACACAGTAGTGGGGAAAATCAACGGGAGAGACGGCACAGCAATGATATAGTGTTAGCATAGGATGATTTGTGACCTGATCTAGGTGAACCTGCTTCTGCAGGGGGGTTGGACTAGATGATCTCTAAAGGTTCCTTCCAACCTCTACCATCCTGTGATTCTATGATGCTGATCACAGTGTGTATGTAGGCATTCTGAATTGAGGTGCTCAGTATGTGGAAGGACCAAAGAGATCAGAAAGAGCAAAAATGCACTTAAGCAGGCAGGTTGTTGCAGGCAAAAGTGGTGGAGATTGGAGCTGGAGATAATATAGGAGGAGTGGATTTCAGATGAATGGAGAAACAAATGAAGAAGGATGGAATGATGGCAAGAGGTTTGGACTTGGGAGAGATTCAGAAATGACTGCTGAAAATAAGAAAATCAGGGTTTGAATGACTTGAAATTAGTAAGTATCTCTAACTGAGTTCCTGACTGATGGCAACTGATGTGACTGTACAGAGTTGCCTCCTCCTGGTGTTTCTGCCTCCACAGGTCCATTCTCATTGACATAAATTTTGCAGCCGTTAATACTCTGATGTACTGCTATACACTGTGGTGTGTTCTGTTCTTAGTGAAAAAAAAAAACCCAACCTAATTGTAGATAATGTCAGAGCAAATGTAAAATTAAGAACTGCATTTTTATTGTTGTTGTTTGGAAGTAACATGTAAGATTGTCTTGTTAGAGAAAAGGGTATTGTTTTGAATATCTTTTCTGCTCAGCCAAAACAATCTGCTTTTGGACCAAATTCTGAGAATAGCTTTTACACTTGGTTTGATACTATTCTTCTCAAAGGACTTCAGTGACCTTTTGATGTAATGGACCAGTGGGACCAGTTCCAAAGAAGCCAACAAACGCTGTGAAATATTTCTGGTTTTGTACTATAAAACTTTCTCAAGATATGAAACATGAATTTGTATTTCAGTCTCCTCTTCCATTTTCCTTTTCTTCCATTCAAAATGTGGAATGAGAGTCTCACAATTTGAGATGTAATTAATGAGCTGTGTCTAGTTGGAGGAGCCAGAAAGCTTTAATAGCATCCTTCTAAGGAGTTCTAATACTTGTTCTAATACTTGTCAAGAAAGACCAGCCTTGTGACAACTGTATTATCTGTGGTTTATAAAGGAGTCTTTACTTCTTATGGATTAGTTGCATCATGGAGTCTTTGTTTATGTGTTCATAGTAAGGGTGCAATTGTGAGAATGTAGAGTAATTGAATTACTGCAAAGAAGCAAACTTGAACTACTGCAAAGAAGTTCTGCATTAGCTTTGCTAGCTCATTAAATGAACTGTGTGTAGTGAATTCCTCATGGAAGTGTAAGGTGATAGTTAAATTGAATCTGAAATATCAACTGGTAGAGAGTACATAATGTCTTGCTCTTTGCTTCAAAGCTTTGTAGCAGAATATCCAGAAACTGGAGAAGCCCTGGAAACAGGACATCTTGTCATGTTTAGAAGTGGATTGGGTTTTTTCTGACTGGGAGGAGGAGAAGCATAAAAATATACTTTCTAGTACATTTAACATAGGTTAACACAGTTGATTTTTCTGTAAATATTTTATATTTTTGTTTTAGACACTAATCTTATGAAAGAAATCTTCCAGTTCATTTGTATGACAAATGACTTGAATCACAAACTGTGAGCACATTTTAAAGACATTTTGCGATTCTTGCTTTTCTCTTGTATAAAAATTCATGGAGTGCTTTCTGACATTGTGCATGTGAAAACTGCCTGTCAGAAACAAAAAACTCTCTGAAAGCACAAAACTTGTCAACCTCTGCTATTGTATTGATAGGAAGTTTTTCTATTTTATTATGGAATAGCTGATCATGTTTTGCTATTTTCCCTGCTATAATTCTGATTGTGTTACAGTACACTTGAACAGAACTGTAAAGAGAATAATCAGATTTATAGTTAAGAGTTGGGAAGTTACGTTATCGGTGATGTTTTTCAGTCTGCTGTTTATAAACTGCCGTGTAACACCTGAATGCATTACATTTGTGGGTACATTTCTTTTGTAGCGTGCATTGGTTCGGGAGTGTACAGCCACTGAAGGTATAAGTGGTAAAGACAACTTGCCTTCATTAAATGCAGGTAAGTATTCTAACATCTTTAAAAGATGAATGTTGCAGCACTATGTCAGACCCTGAAAAAAACACAAAGATTTGGGGCAGAGCTTCAAATCTCCAAAGACTCTTCAAATGTTGCACAGTTTTTGGAATTGAATGTTGTAATGTTTCATACATACTTGAAAGTATCATTTTACTGAGAAACATGAGGAAAACTTTCATTTATGTCAATTGTGCTTTTTGAAACAGTGTTACAATCTGCCCTTCCTACTTCCTTAGTGTTCAATGATTTTTAAGACTATTGGTGACCTCAGTGGGCATCGAATCATGGAAAAGTTTTTGTCATGTCATTCTATGACACTGTTAAAGTAATTGCACATTACTTGTAACTGAATACCCTTGAGAATTAATCTTTCTCATAGCTGATGAAGTGGCAATTTCAGTTTGATCTGGAAGCTGTATGTCCGAAAATGAAGGAGGCTATTGGCAAGGTAGTCTCAATTCTAGGTGAGCTCTGGGCTTGAGTGTACAGTGTTGGACAAGATCTATTTCTCTTTCATTATACTGAGAAATATTACATGCTGATATTCTGCACTATAAAAGTTTTATTAGACCAAGTTTATGAATCTCCATTACTCTGCAGTAACAATGTCACAAATAAGTTATATGGGTCACCTGAAACCACAGAGCTGTCAAGAATTCTATGTATTTCCTGCATGCATTTGTGAAGAAATTTTACTGAAGTTTTAAAACCTTATAAAACCTTTACTGAAAGTTTTCCATGTGACTTCACTGATATAAAAGACTTATTAGACTAACTTTGCAGTCTGAAGGAAGCACTAGAAACCTCCAAAAATACATTTTTTTCCATGAGTATATGAATGCTATAATTTTTTCCTGTGATTTGTTGAGACTACATCAGAAGCAGGGGGGGAAAAAAAGTCTTATTCAGAACCGCCATTTCTTTATTGTTACCTAGGTGTGAGGCTGGATATGTTTGGGTAAAAGAGATTCATTGAGAATTGCTAAATGTACAGGAACTACTCCAGAATTCCTGAACTGAAAATAACTGGAGGCAGGGAGTGTGTCTTGCATCTCTAGATATCTATTTATGGCTCTTCTTGGAGACAAGATACAGAGCCAGTTGAACAATTTGATCTAACTCAGTGCACCCGTTCTTTGATTCTGATTCTGTATGTCTTCCAGATAAATGAGTCTTTAAGAAATTACATTTCTGTTCAGAGGAAACTGTACTGATTCCCAACTGATTTCGGTTTTCAATTTGCAGCCTCTGTTGGGTGGGTTTGATTGGGTATTTTTGTTGGTTTTTAGGATGGGAAAATGCTGTAGTTTGGGGAACGTATTTGGTTGGAACTGTTGGAATTTCCAAGGTAGATGTGAGTTTTTTGTATAATATGAAGTTGAGATCACTTTGTCAAGAGTATTTGCACATGATTCTACAGTATATCTAGACAGCACTTAATATTTCTATATTTATGGCTCTCATATACAAACACCCAATGTAAAACTAAAACCTTCACCCCACCCAACACTGCTGGAGTTTGCAAAGTCAAATATACCACGGAGGTTATTTTTTTGTCATTTTTTTGTTTTTTAAAAGAATTGAGGGGAAAGAACAGAACTGCAGCTGCAGATGCAAGAAATGACAGCACGCAGGATATTGGAAAGAGTTTTGAGTCACAGGAAGTTTGTTCTAATAAATACTTACTCTTCAATCTGTTTCCTGTATTTGTGACTTCCTTTTCTCACCCCAGTGTCGCCTCCACTTCCTTGCTGACACCTGGCACTAGTTCCAGGTTTTGTCAGTCCCATTCTTATAGAATTCCCAGTTTACTTTCTTAGAAAATGTTAAGCTCTCCTTTTATACTCAACCTCTTTGGTCAACCAGTCAGACTTCTTCCCCAGCATGCCTTCATGTGGATGCAAGCTCTCTGTTGCCTGGAGTCTGGGTTTCCCATATGAGTATCAGTGCTGTCCTTAAGCATATTGTATCACACAGAAGCTTTGCCCAAAAGTATATTCATCCACTCTGTACAAATGACACGTGCACAGTTTTGTTGGTATTAGAAGCTGAGAAAGAGGCAGGAATTATCAACAGAGGTAGACCTTTGGTGCATATATGAGGTGTTAAGTTCAAGTTTTGATTTTTTACATACAGAAATTTCTTTCCCAAGGTTTATGTCATTGTCAGGCCTGTGTGGATTGCCATGGATGTAGTAAAATGCACATCTCCATAAAAGACTTACTGTCACAATTCAGGTTTATAAAGCACAAACTTTTTGTTGCGGATTTCTGTCCTCATTCTGTGCAGCTGGACTGTCCTAGGTGCACGTTTCAAACAATAATCAGTTTAAGCCAAACAAATGTCAGTGTGGCAAAATTAGACACAATCAAAAACAAGAACTGAAGGGAAAGCAACAGCATCAGTCAAGTAGTAGAAGTGTATTGCAGGCAACCTGATAACATCAGCATTGCCTGCACTACTTTTCCCTGCTGTGTGCATACAGAACTATCTGCACTACAGGTTATATTCCATACGCATACGTACTTAGTGCTTGTGAATATTCTTGTAAAGATTTTCGTTCTTACTATCTCCTGTTGTTTATCAGGCCTCCAAAACTATGAATCCGGAAGAATACCCCTAAGCATAGATGCACATTGGCATTCTTGTGAAATTTAAATCTTAATATAAGGAACTCACAGCCCTCAAGTGAGTTATGAGGCACTTATTGTGGGAGTGGGAATGAGTATCATATTTCACAGCAGCTTCTCACTATTCTATTTATACCCCAAGAGACTGAATTTATGTCTCAAATTCAGTTATTTATTTATAACATAAGAGAGTTTGTCAATTGTTTGCATGTAAACGTATTGTGCTTTACGATAAAAAGAGAATAAAAGTAATTGAAATTAAGCAAAAATTAAGAAAGTGGAAATTATTCTTGCTGAGATGATATCCATACTACACAAACAGAAACACTTGTTAGTATATAGAAGCAGTATGCTTTGATCTATGTTCAGTAGGGAACAAAAATGAAAGCAGTATTCCATCTTTTATTAATTTTTTATTTTACTTGCAGGGGAAGCAGTGTGAAGGTTATTGCATGAAATAAAAAAACACAGAGGTCTTCAAATTTAAAAATGAGAATGTCTGAAAATTTGGATGGTTAAATATATGGCACTGGCTTTTAGTCTTCATGTTATAGAGAAAGGTTTTTAAAATAGTTTCTTCTCTTTTTAACCACTGCATTTCATCTGGATTTTTTGTTTGTTTGTTTTCAACGCATTCCTTGGTCACTGTCTAGATACAGAAAAGATTACTTTTAAGGAGCTTGTACTCATTTTTAATAACTATTTTTTATAAAAGCCAAATCTAAACTTGCTGCTCTCACTGTTTGTCTGGTTTTACCTGCATTATGGATTTACTGTATAGGCAGCTTGTTCTAATTAGAAAACAATTGTAATCCAAAAGGAAGATACATCAGAGATTTTTGTGGAATCACGTTATTTCACTTGTTCTCTTTATTAAAAAAAATTTTTAAAAAATCACGCATTGTGTAGCTCTTACTGATAATACCAAGCTTTAGCAGTACTGCAAATGGAAATTAATTGGATACCTTGTGAAAATAAAATTATTTTGGCAACCCTTTAAAACTTGCAACACACAATATTATCCTCATCTGAAAAGTCACTCAGAGGTAGTATAATTCTAACAAAGTCACAACTTTGGATTCACAATTTTGAAGTCTCCTTCGTTATCATGCTGCAATCCTGTTGAGTTTTTTGTTTGGTTTTGGTGTTTTTTTTTCCCCATGATGGTGGTGCTGACTGGGGGAAAGGTGGATGGAAAGAGATTGGTGAGCTACATATGTGCATTAGATTCTCACAGACAAATGTGAATTTTTCAATGTAACAGATGAAGTGCAAATTATCATGTTTTGATGGATTTCAGTTTGTAAGAGCAGACCTGAATTAGCCTTTAGTTTCTTAAGCTCTCCGTGACATGTGAAGGCTGTCATTCCCTCTCTTGTTCATGGAAAATGATTGCTGCTTTATATATTTACTTTGGGGATTTACAGACTGTCGATATTATTGACAAAACTGCTTTTGTGAACTAGAAATGTCTCTACAAAATAGGAGGAAAATAGGAAAACATTACAGCATTTTTTCATCAAGTAGTATCACAGAATCACAGAATGGTAGGTGTTGGAAAGGACCTCTAGAGATCATCTAGTCCAATCTTACTGCTAAAGCAGGTTCACCTTGATGAGTTTGCACAGGAACGTGTTCAGATGGCTTTGGAAAATCTCCATAGAAGTAGATTCCACGACCACTCTGGGCAGCCTGTGCCAGGGCTCCCTCACCCTCACAGGAAAGTAATTTTTCCTCTTATTGAAGTGGAACTTCCCATGTTCCAGCTTGTGCCTCTTACTCCTCGTCTTGTCACTAGGCATTACAGAAAAGAGACTGGCCCTATCCTGTCAACACTCATTTTTAAAGTATTTATAAACATTGATCAAATCCCACCCTCAGTCTTCTCTTCTCCAGGCTAAACAGCCCCAGGTCTCACAGCCTGTTTCAGTCCCCTGATTGTCTTTATAGCCTTTCACTGGACTGTTTCCACAAGTTCTCTGTTCCTTTTGAGCTGGGAAGCCCAGAACTGGACATAGTACTCCAGAAGAGTAATCACCAGGGTAGAGAAGAGGGGGAGGAGAACCTCCCTTGACCTGATGACCACATTCTTCCTAATGCTTCCCAGGATGCCGTTGATCTTCTTGGCCATGAGGGCACATTGCTGGCTCCTGTTTATTTTAGTACCAACCAGGTCTCTCTCTGCATAGCTGCTCTCCAGCAGGTCAATCCCCAGTCTGTACTGGTGCATGGGATTCCTCCTTCCCAGATGCAGGACTCTGTGCTTGTCCTTGTTGAACCTTATGAGGTTCCTCTCTGCCCAACTCTCAAGCTGCTCAAGATCCCAGAAGGCACAGCCTGCTGGGGAATCAGCCAGTCCTCCCAGTTTGGTGTCATCAGGGAACTTGCTGAGGGTACACTCTGTCTTCCTATCCAGGTCATTGATGAAGATATTGAACAAGACTGGTCCCAGAACCGATCCCTGTGGAACTCCACTGGCCACAGGCCTCCAACTCAATTCTGTGCCATTGATCACCATGCTGTGGGCTGTTATTCAGCCAGCTTTCAATCCACCTCACTGTCCACTTATCCAATCCACACTACCTGAGCTTTCTTTTGAGGGTGTTATGGGAGAGGGTCTAAAGCCTTGCTTGCTCTCCCATCATCCACCCAGCTAGTCATGCCGTCATAGAAGGCTATCAGGTTGGTCGTGCAGAATGTGTCCTTGGTGAATCCATGTTGACTACTGATAACCTTCACATCCTTCATGTATTTAGAGATGACATCCAGGATGAGCTATTCCATCACATTTCCAGGGATGGAGGTGAGGCTGACTGCCTATAGTTTACCAGGTCCTACTTCTTGTCCTTTTTGAAGACTCAAGTAGCTTTGGCCTTCCTCATCCTCAGGCACCTCACCTGTGCTGCTTGATCTTTCAAAAATGGAGAGCTGCTTAGCAATAACACCAGCCAGCTCCCGCAGCACTTATGGGTACACATGGATTTGTGGATGTCTAGCTTTACTAGGAGATCCGTAACCCAATCATCCTCAACCAAGAGAAATAGCCCAGACACTGCATGTAAGTTGATCATAGACACAGGATTGGAGATGCTTTTTTTTGGTAGTGAATAATATTAAAATCTGTGTGGTAAGGATTCTCAAGCTGTATAATGTGCATAAAATGCTTGGACACTGAGGTATTTTGGGTGTTAGTAAAGAAAAATTACTGTTATTCATATGTCATAGATATTGAGCATCTATTAGGCTTCTTTCGTAACAGTAAGTCAGATTTTAGATTTTATAAGTAAAATCACTAATAATAAAAGCAACATTACTCTGAAAAGGCTTCCAGTTTCTTATTGAGGACTAAAACTGTCTCAGTAGAATGATGAGAATAGAAACCAATAAATCTGTAAATACTTAAATATGATTATTTATAAATTTACTTCTTTATGAGTTGCCAACAACCTTTTTATTACAGATATCTTTTAATCTGTGATCTTGATTTAGAACTTTCCTAAAAGATTTGTTGAAAAGAGGTTTGATTAGCTAGGCAAAATGGTTTGTGTATCTTCAGTGACTTTGTCTGTGTTTTTCATTCTCTATAAATCAGCCTACTTAGGCGATAATGGTGACAGTGAGTTCTGAAGCTGGAATTTCTATTAGTAGATGTCATTTTGACAGCAACAGTCTCCTTGCAGTGCACATGGGAAATGCATTCCTTTGAGTCACAGACCATTCAGTGGCAGATCAGTGGGAGCCTGATCTAAAGCAACTTTTTCCAGAAGGTTTTTTCCAGAAAGATACTATTGCAGGGTTTGAATGGCTGTCCAAAGTCATTTTGAGTTAGGAGGCAGAGGATGTCTGTGTTAAATGCAACCATTTGTCTCCAAGTAACCTTATCAAAGTAGTTATACAAAACTTTTCTTTCCTAGCTATTTCCTCATTTACTATTTACTATTTACCATTTCCTCTTTTACTAGTTAAGGGTAAGGAGCAGGAGGCAGTGGAGGATACTTCCTACCTTTATTACAGAAAATCATTGTAAGATCTGCTTGAAAGTGAAGCCAAAAGATGAGAGTTTTAAGATAAAAACAGTGGTGGGTTGTAAGAGTAACCTTCCAAGACATCCAAGTACCATGAATTTCCCTTCTGAAGTTATAACAGTGGTTGGAAAACAGTGTGTAACATTCACAAGATCGTTATGTTTATTTCTCTGCAGTGGCAGTCTCTTGACCATGAAAATGGGCAAGTTTCCTTTAATGTAGGTGCACGCCATCTCCTGGAGGAGATGCATCAGATATAGCTAAACTGAGACATATTTCGCTTGTCCCATGCAATCTGTTAGCAATGTGGGTGATTCTAGCAGATGATAAGTTGTGACCTTGACAGTATGTGAGTGCATTATTTATCTATACATTCCATTTTCTTCTAACTCTATCTTAAGTGTAAGAATGGAGAGCATAATTTACATTCTCACTACAGTGAAATGCTGCAGTCACAGGATACCTACTATGGAAGTAAAATGTGGTTTATCTACTGTACTAGTAATACTTTGTCCTCCACATGTTGATACAATAAATTAAATAATTAAATAAATTTAAATAAAATTTTAAATAATGTTTTAAATAGAATTTTAATGGTTCTGAAATTAATTCTGAAAGCAAGGGAGTTAAAACATACAAATTTTTGGATTCAATTGTTGTCATAGATTTTCAAAAAGTCATAACCACAGTAGGGTAATGATATATTTTTTTCCTCTCCACAGTGTTAAAAAACCCAGTCTGTAAGTTATATAGATTCCCAACTTCTGACAACAAGTGGATGCGGATCCGGGAACAGATGGCCGAGACCACCCTCTCTTTCCATGTTCCTAAAGAACTAATCAATCTGCACATAAAGGAGGATATGAGAAGGTAAGGAAGAAGAAATAGCTATAGTAAACACTAAATTTTGGTTTTTTTTCTGAGTTCAAATAATGTAAGAGATGGGCTAAAAATATTAACTTGTAGTGTGAAATAAGCAAAATTTAGCCATCCTTTTAACTGCAAAGAATTTACAGCTGTGACTGAACAAGAGAATTGATTGCTCTGAATTTTTAGGACTCTGGTGACCTCATAAGTTCTGAGCAATGAACTGTACTAGAGTGTGGTCATGACTTCAAATGTGTAAGAATCAACATTTGATTAACAATACAAATATTCTGAAAAGATCACATCTTATAAAGAAACAACACATTATAAGGGTGTGAACTACATTGTTGTATGTTTGGCTTTGTATCTGGGCAGTGCTAATATGACAAACACATGAAAAATGGAAAATGACTGGTTTATAGTTAGTAAGGGAGCAGTGAAGATATAAATCAAATTGTTCTAATTTAAATTAGTTGTCAAAAGAAAAAGATACTGACATAATGTAAGTTTTAAACCTTTGGTCGTGTTTGGCCTTAGAAACGGGAGGGACATCTGAGGATCATTACAATATCTGTCGCCTGGGAAAAAATGGGGAATAGAGAGTTCAAACATCTCAAAATCCTTTGTATGTTCAAATTCCTGCTGCAGTGACTAAAGTGGCAGCCTGTACTTGAATGTTTGTAAGTTACGCTCTGACAACTGTGGAAAAAACCAAAATATTTTAAGCCATCCAGGGCTTCCATGAAATCACACCTTTGTTTTCTAGTGTTAATGGATGATGTAGAAGATACTACCTTTTTTTTTCCCATGAAAGCTACCACACATGCAGGTGAGCATCTGGTCTCATGCTAGAGTAGCACTGTGAGCTACTGCTGTAGTCCAAAACCATCCTGTGCATTTCTAGGCAACAGGAGTTGCCTATGATTGTTGACAGTGGTTCTTTGTCCTGTAATAGGAGCTCCCTTTCTATTTTTTATTTGCTTCATCTGCTACTTCTGTATGATATTTATATGGCAACAGAACAGCATGTGGGAGACCAGAATCCTGCTTTTAATAAAGTAAATGGACTGATACATACTTATGTATGGTGATGATGGGTTATAAAAATCACATGAATTGTTATAATACTTTACTTTATTCATTTAATACTATTTCAGGCATTTATGACCTGTTCTTGTTTGAGAATACTAATGTGTAAGAGTTTTTTAGTAAGCAATAAAAATAGATTATGCTGATTTACACAGTTCATGCACTTCCCAGATTTTCATTTGCCCCATGGGTAAATGCCTTTTAGATGTTAGAGGATTACTTTAACCACTTTTACTACTACTGCGTTACTCTCTCCAAAGGCATAATGCAAGTAATAGTGCTTGCTGTTATTTTATGTTATAGCATTCACCTCCTTGAATAAAGTCATTGCTGAGAATTACTATGGTTTGGGTTTTTTTAAATGATTATTCACTGATCACCAAAATAAATTTAAGAGGGCTTTGAGGAAAAAACAGAAGTAGAAGTTGCTCAAAGATTGAGACAAGTGATTCTGGTAATACAGGTAATATAGTAGGTAATTAGGTAATTCAGGTAATGTAGTTAACTGTTCAAGCCTAGTAGAAAGTGTGGGTGTGAGAGAGAAACAAAGTAATTATATCAGTCTGAGGGAGAAGGTGAATTGAACCAAGAAGAGCAACAGCTTGTGGTAGAATACTAGTAGATGGTTGGGAATAAGGGCATTTGTATTACCTATCATTGTATAAGCGTGCAGGTTGGAGCTTCATCTTTGTGTGAGCTTTGCTTTCTGAAACAATTGCAAAGATGTTTACTGTTGAGGGCTCCTTAGCTTTGTAAACTAATAAACAATGTTAGGAAGATATTTTTATGTTAGTTTTTGAACCCGTACAGAACTTACACTGTACCGTCTTGAGGCTATTCTCTTCTAAGAATTTATTCTTCTCTGCGTTTTTTTCCGCAGTTAGTCTAAAAGAATAATTATTTTGTCTTATCAGCCTCAGCATGTTTCATTTTATTCTTGGTATGGCTTCAGTATAGTCAGTTGTGAAGCAATTACCTATAAAAAAAATCCAAGTGAAGTGTTAATACCATTCAGTATTGTATTTTAAATTGTGGTTTAAATTCCCATTTCTCATAGCTCTTAAGATTGTTTCTGTCTTAATAAAACTACAGCGTTCATTGTTAACTAAACCTTTTCATTTACTAATGTGATACTCAGTTATATACTGAAATATGTTATCTCTCAGGATGTTTAAATTTGCTTTTTTGCATGAAAAAATGTTTTTAAAGATATGCAGACGTTAAAGCTTTTGTCTTTCCAACCTCCCTGGAAGACGTTTTAATGGAAATTATTTGGTCATTTTTATTCTATTAAGGGTCATACATTTGCTTTGCTCTTTCTCATTAAGAAGGTTTTACAGGGAGTCCTTTCCTCTGTTTTTAATAAATCCTTGTTTATATAAATCTTGTTCAGATCCTTAACATGTATCATGAAAGATTAGCCAAGTAGCTCTACAAACCTAATCATCATCAATAAGACGTTAGTACTTTGCAGTAATGGTTCAGAAAGTTGGTTGATCCATACAAACTAAGCTTGTAGTTGTAAGTTGTGTTGCACGAGTTCAGCACAGCAAGAGAACTGGGAGACTGTAGTAGAAGCTGCAGTACATATGCCTTTCAGATTTACCACTAAAGCTCTTTTGAGTCCCTTGAAACCAAATTTGGCTTTGACTGAAAGGAAGCTCCATCTACTTACTGCTGAGTTTAGCCCCTAGCATTTGTGGTCTCAACCCATAAACAAATTTTGAGGAAAATTGCTGAACTTTCTTTGAATCCTCTTGAGTGTAGAAAGGACACTGAAGCCTCCTTCCTGCATCAGGAATGGCTGTCCTGTCCTAACTCCAATAGTCTTCTCTTGTGCAAACCTACGCTATTTGTCTGCTTTCTCATTTCTTTTCTGTAACATTACAAAATAAGGACAAAGTTCAGATTGTCTGAAAGATCTGTGACTATCTACGACCTTTTAATACACAACTTCTATAGAGAAATGAAAATTGAGGCAGAAACACCATGTTTTGGGAGTAGGCATTGATGTTTCTGGACCTTTGTATATTATTGTTCACATGACTTAGTTTTAAGCAATTGCACTGCAAAAACATTGTATTGATAAGAGATAATAGCATAAAAAAGTTATTCTGAGTAAACTTATCATGGCTTTTGAAGCTGTTTGAACCAACCACTTAGACAGGCATTGTTAACATGCTATGAGTTTTCATATCAGACAAGTAAAATTTTCTGTGTTTTACTTCATGATTTGGTCTTTAAAGTTGTAGTGCATTTGAATGGAGTAATATTACCTTGTTTCTTTTGTGTTTTCTCTAAACAATGTTACCTATTATTCAACTGAAAGCTGTAAAATGTTAACTTACATTCTGTCCTGTCAAAGAAGGGGTTTTTGTGGTGTTGTTTTCTGCCACAGATTTAAAGACTCCGTATAATTGTTCTGTACCAATCAGCAATGCTTCTCTGAGACTGGCTGCTAAAATTCCCAGGTGTTATATTTGTGCACAGCATGCCCTAGTCTTAGAAAAGTCCTTATCGAGCAAATGATATCAATTTCAGGTCTTAATTTTGACAATTAGAGCCTCTCGTGTTCTAGTGAAAGACAATACAAAGCAAAAAAAAAATCTTGTTCTCAAAATTGTCATTATTGTAACACACTCAACTTCTGTCATCACAAAAAGCATTTGAATTTATGTGTTGTTAACTAGAGATTTTGCACTAGTCAGTACATATCTGTGGTTCTAATACCCCTAGGTTTGTATAATTTTCAGTTCATGTCAATACGTATGCAGAGAATGGAAATCAGACGAGTTAAGGTATTATGGTGATTAAAAAAGCTTTGTACAATTTTATTATGTTTCTCTTTTCATTCTCACTATTTATTTTGAATTAGGCACTCTGATATATAAATTGGGGAAAAAAGAAAATAAAAACCCACAAAACTGTTAAAATGTTTCAGTAATAGTGCAATTAATAGTGTGTTTGATCTCAATGTGAATTAAGATAAATTCATTAATATTAGTTATTATACAGTTCCTAGCTGAAAGACAGAAGCAAAGTTATCAACTGCAAAACAGTTTTGCTTATGTCAGAGCTGAAGCAGCATTGTATTAAGCTGTTTGTAGTATTTCCTGATGAAACAGAAAAAATTAAAATGCAACCAAACAAAAAGCCCCACCTAAAACAATTCTATACATAACCACTAGTTACTAAATTATAGTTTAAGATTAAAGTGTAAATTCTGAAGATGCCATTTTGGGTATTAATGAATTAAAGGCTCTTTGCAGTCATGTGATGCAGGACAACTATCCTCTGCCTATTAAACGTGAATCATGGAATTAACCTCAAATGATCATTCAGTTTGAAGATCTTTAGTCTTTCAGAGGTAAACTTAGGTAATTAAAATATCCAAGGAAAGGAAAGAATTTTAAGGCAGGGAAGAAGAAATGGTTAAATTTAACTTATATATTGCCTATGCTTTTGGATAATGAAAATAAAATGATGGTAGATAGAAGTGCAAAAGGAACTTAAAAACTCCATCTCTCAGGAACAGTATCAAATATTCTGAAGCCTTTGCAAATCCCAATCTATTCTACACATATACACAGAAGAAACAAGTTTTTTATTACCTATTTAATGTGATTGGATAGGTTTTGATTTAGTATTTTTGAGGGGACAGCAGTTGATTTTGTTAGTTCTGGGAATTTTTTTTTTTTGCTTTTTGAAATACATATTTAAGGTATGCAAAATTTAGAGACAAACTATGTTTTAGTTTATTGTTACCTGTCAGGTCAGACTTCCCAGAACCTGAAATTGTTTTGAGAAATTCTGTAAGAGGAGGAAAACAGAAACCATTTTTAAGAGTCTCTGAGTAAAAACTATTAGGAGAGAAAGAGAAATATCCTTTTATTCACTTTTGTGCTAGCTTCCCAAATGGAAAGTAGGGTAGAAGGGATTAAATCCTCATTAGTAGTTATTTGTCTGTTTTAAAAGCAATGTAGTAAAAGACTATGATTCTTTTATTGCTGCAGAGAATGTTATATTGTTTTGATGGATTATTGCCTAAATATCACAGGACTATGAATTGTGGTAAAGAAAAAATGCAAGTAATTTTATCTGCTTCTATTGTACAAATAAAAAGATGAAATGGTTTTCCATGAATATGTACACTTTAAAAGGAAAATTTGTTCGGAAAAATAACTCCTTTCCTTATAAGGTATCTTCTAAGCTTCCTGTCTTTATGAGTCATTAAGTCATGCCCCAAAGCTTTTAGTGTATATTTACTGCAAAGCTCCTGTTTGATGAATATTCAGAACTTTTCTTCCTTTAAAACATTCTAAAACTTTTGCAAATATAATCTGCAGAAATGTCTCATCTTGTTTTGAATCCTGCAAAGCACTTTGCCTCAATGTTTTGCGAAAGTGATTTCAGAAGTTAACTTTTATTGATTGAGAGAAAATTCACGTCCTGTTTTTAGTGTTCAATTCATCATGTTTGTTTCCCTGGGAGTCACATCACTGGATTTTATAAGATGAATGAATCAAAACCTGTTACTTATCTAGCATTTGATGTTTATGTACTTTTATCATATGTCCTCTTTAATTATCTCTTTTTCATATATTTTACACCGATCTTTTCCACTTCACCTTTCAATTTGGGAAGATTTATGCTGTGTCCTTTATGATGCAGATAGCTATTGCCGCTGTTCCCTTTTCTGAGGAATAATCATATGCAAAGAAGTTGTTTGAAGGAATGCCTTCTTCTGTCTCCTGTTACTCATCTTAGTATTACTCATCTTATACCTTAGTATACTCAGTTGCTGGTTTTTACTTAATGTTGATTTTGCCATCACTGACCACAAGTTTTCACTGTGCTTTCCCCAGTGGTGTCTGGACCGTTGAGACTTGTCCAGTCAGTGTGAACATAACATTTCAGTATTAGCACTTTCTTCAAGTAATGGTTGAACATGATGCATATGACTTGTTCAAAACTCTCCCTACAGAGTTCATTATTTTGTATTTGCAGCATTAAATATGTTTCCTTTAGACTTCTAAGCTGTTCCTATATCCTCATATCCAAATGATATGAGCATTTTTTTCTGCTACTATGGTCATTAGAGTGCAAGGCACGAGGCAGAAACTGTTTCAGTAGAAATTGTCAACATGAACGATACGGGAAATTCTTTTTCCTTTTTCAGGTACTTTTAGTACTTTGCTATAATCATGCACCTAAGTATATTTGCAAAATACCCAACCACATGCATTGATAAATCAAAAGGCAGAATATCAATCTGAGCCTCAGGTGCACAGTTATCATTTGATAATGGGCTTCATCGAACATTTTCTTGGAACAAAAAAATTGCATGCAGTTTTACTTTGAATCCAATGGCAACAGTATTTAACTGCTAGTAGTGTCACAAGTGTATCCATGTAGTGTTTATGAATCTCTGGTTGCCCTGATGTAGTTTTTCATCAAGAAAAGAAAAGGTATTTGAGTAGAGATACAGATCTTCTTAAACCATCCTGTGTATCAGTGTAACAGCTAGCACAATGACTGCCCTTTCCATCAGCAGGGGAAGGCTGGGTAAAGTCTCCTGAAGACCAAAGCACCAGTGGATTGTTGCCGTGTAAATCAGTAAGTCATTCCAAGTGAAAGAAGTTCTTGATTTTTAATCAGGAGCCTGAAGTGAAGGCTCATGGCATTTCTGATAGTGCTGTGGGATCCTGAGGACTCTCATAATTTATTCTTAGAACTTTTCATCTCTTTACTGTTGAGTTGTGTTAGCACCAATGACCATTAATCTTTATACTAACAATCTCTGTGTTATGTTTTGAAGGAAAGAGTAATGGGTTGATTTTAGGGATTTTAATGGGCAGCAGCTTCCAGCAGTAATGAGAAGTGCTCAGTGAAAGCTGGCATAATTAGTCTAATAAAGGGAAGAATGGAGGTTAAAAACTGAAAGTACCTGAAAGAGGCTTAAAAATAAGCTATTTAGCTAATGCTTGAAGTGCAGGAGGAGGGATGGGGTAAACCGCTTACATCCACATTCCGGTTAGATACAAGTAGAGCAAGATTATGTCAAGGCCACCAAGGAATACGTTGAAGTAATCAAGGCAGGAAACAAAGAAAGTTGAGACATGCTCCTGGGTGAGAGTTTCTATTGTGCATTGATGGAAAAGATTATCAAGCAGACAGTCTGAGGAGCTCAACAGCAAGATGCATACAAAGCTTGGGTCTGATTCTGTAAGAGGAGTTGAAGTTGATGCTGAGCACAGGATTTGTCATGATGAGTGCAATTATCTGGAAAAGAATTTGAGAGAGAATTTTGAAGTGAGGGAATATGATGATAAATAGCTCTATTTTAACAATATTGAGTTTGCTCTGAGATTAGTGCTATGTTGACAAGCTATTCAAAATCCCATAGCTGCATTGAAAAGGCAATTGAGAAACAGATTTGGCCTTTCTAGAACAGAGACATATTATAAATTTTAGTTTTTCTTTTTAGCACAATTGGAGTTTGACACCATTACTGCATGAAGTATGTTTTTAAAGTTACTCAATGAATTAAGTGCTGGTTTAAGTATTATAGTATTGTTAAATGAAAGGTTTTTTAAAGAGTGTTGTTGTGGACATTATTATGAAATATAAACTTCAAAATTGAAAAATATTGTGTTTTTTCAGTCTGTTTACTTTTGAGAAGGATCCATCACAATAATGATACTTATTGTATAATTGTGCTAATTGCTACCTTGGAAGTATTGCTGGTGGAGCTGAGATACAGGAAAGACAGTTCTATTTTTCATCCATAACTCTGAGTTTTGCCAAGAGAACATTAGCAGTGACAAATTGTAAGAAATCTCAAGACACAAATAGTATCTAAATAATATATCATACATTTGTATTTCATAGAATCATAGAATGATAGGGTTGGAAGGAACCTCCAGAGATCATCAAGTCCAACAAATGAAATGTGAAAAAAAGACTATTTTTGGAGGAATAATGTTTATGCCACACAATCCTGTTATCTCGTGGTTTAGATTTTACTGGGTTTTTTAACTGTAAATAAATTTAGAAAAGCTAGTATTTAAATTTTCTATGTTATATGTCATAGAATCATAGCATGGTAGGGTTGGAAGGGACCTTTAGAGATCATCTAGTCCAGCCCCTTTGTAGAAGCAGGTTCACCTAGATCAGTTCACACAGGAACACATTCAGGTGGATCTTGAAGACCTCCAAGGAAGGAGACTCCACACCCTTCCTGGGCAGCCTCTTCCAGTGCTCTGTCACCCTCACAGGGAAGTATTTTTTTTCTTATGTTTAAATGGAACTTTTTGTGTTCCACCTTCATCTCATTACCCCTTGTCCTGTTGTTAGATGCAATAAAAAAAAGGGATGCCTCAACCTCCTGACATTCACCATTTAGATATCTGTAAATATTAATGAGATTCTCCCTATTCTTTAGGCTAAACAGCCCCAGTTCCCACAGCCTTTCCTCATAAGAAAGATGCTTCAGTCCCCTAATCATCTTCGTGGCCCTGTGCTGGGCTCTCTCCAGAAGTTCTCAACTCTCTCTTGAGCTGGGGAGCCCAGAACTGGACACATATATGCTCTAGTTTACTATAAGACTGCATGCTTACTTTAATATAATGTTTCAGATAAAATGTGTCTTTTTATATCATACTAGTGGCTGTATTTTGACTTCAGTGATGTGTATGTGTCTCTGAGATGAAAGAAGTACAAGCCTTTTGGACAACACTAAAAGTGGGATTTGATATTCCTTGAAAACATGTTGAAGTTTATTATGGGATTTGAGCTTTCTCTTCACGTTGCTGTTGGTGTAAATTGAGTTACCTCATAGTTAGTCAGCTAAACCAGTTTGAGGTTTTGTTTGGGTATCTTTGTTTGAGGTAAGGGGATTGTAATCCTGCTGTTGCTTGACTTGAGCATGAGAATAACTGCCAGGAATGGGCTGAGATGGAGATGGGAGAGCAGAGCTCTGGCAGTAGGATTTGTATCGGATAGAGGGTTCTGAGTGTGGTGTACTGATGTGCACATCTCTTGCTGTGTAGTACTTCTCCAGTTTTTGCAAAATACTATATTCCTGTATAAGAGGAGCAATAAAGTTTGGGAGCACAGATAGATCTAAACATTTTTTCCTGAAACTATTAAATAAGACAACATAGGTATTAAGAGCCAAAATATCTTCACTACAAATAAATAAACTTGTATATCCTGCCAAATCTTACAAGCTTTTCTTAGGAGGAAGCCTATTTCCATGTAATGGGATATCTCATTTTAAGCTGCTAAAAACTTGCAAGGAAGGGATAGTTGAAAATGGTGGGTTTGTCCTCTTACTTCTGATGATTCTTATCCTACAGCATTGTGAGTTTATTTCTGTGGAGGAAAGTTGAAACGTTTCTTGTACTTCTCAGGTTGAATGAAATGGAAAAAAAGTAATTGTATGCCATTAATAAACTGCCAATGAGTTCATGTATTGTAATCTTTGTTTCCTTTATGATACTTTCAAGGTCAGGTATAAACAAAATGCTTTGATTCTACTTCCACTGCAATCTGTTTTGACTTTGATTGTCATATTAACCAGGAGCAAAATTATGCCTATGTAGATTCTAATATTGTTTAATCCAAAGCTAGTAACAATGAGGAAATCATCCATGTGTCAGTGTGGAGCTTTTCTGTTTAAGAAATAATTTTAAGACTTTATGACTAAGGGTCAGAACTGTTGCAGTAAGTGTAGATCTATGTTCCTGTGTTACAGTGTCATTGGTCTTTTTCTTCCCTTTTCTGCCTCCTCTACTATTTTTTCCTTCAATAATTTTCTTATATGCAAGAGCTATCCTCTGGAAGCTTTTTTGAGACTTCAAGAATTGCAGGAAATCAGCCTGCTTGAGGAAAATGAAGAAAACTAGTTGGTTGTGTTGCACAAATGATTCCTTGAACAATTCCAAATGTTTGAAGACTTGAGATCTTTCATTTTTCAGTTTTTTTAAAACCAGGTTTCTCCAAATGATGCTGGGATGTAGAGTGAACTTTGCAAATGGGGAAAACAAACAGAAAGCCCAGTGTACTGTAACCATGCTTGTTTGTGTAGGAAATTAAAGTGATCTCTATTACGCTCAGGTCAACTCTCAAGAGTGTACAGGAAAACTGATAATTTGCTAAAGGATTTCCTTTTGGATTTTCAGTGACATGTTTGATTACCATAACACTACTGTTTTGACCTGATGAACACAGCTGTAAGGCTGAAGATTAAGTTTTAGGGGATTTATGGGTTTTTTTTGTTTGTTTTATGTGTTTTGTTTTGAACACTAAAGAAATGTGGTTTAGGGCTGCTGTGTTGGTTACACTGACGTCTGTAGAAACTATGTTAAAAATGTGTTTATGAGGTGTATGAAAGTATCCGAAGAGTAGAGTGTATCGAAACAGCTAAGCTGCAAACATTGGAAAAACAGTAAACTTTGTATTTTTTAAAATGATATTTAATATTTGTTCACAAAAGTTACTTGCTGTGAACATGACTCTTTGGATTTTCAGTGACATCTCTGGTCACCCTAACAATGTTGTTTTGACCTAATGAACACAGCTGTAAGGCTGAAGGTTAAGTTTTAGGGGACAGCTCTCTGGAGCCTGGAAGCCTTCATATCTCTAGGGAAGAAACAATATTTCAGTTTTCAGGCTATTACATTTATGCCAGATGAGTTTTGAACACAAATTAAGGTACTACTCACTGATTTATCCTTCTTTCTTGTGTAGCTGAAGAGCAGATCTTAAATCAGCAGATTTTACAATTGTCGTGAATACTGATTTTATTTTCATTAGGAAGTGCTTTTGAGTATTTTTAACTAGTCGATTTTAATTGTAGTTATTTCAATGACTGTTAATAGATCAAAGAGTTAATTAGTGCCTTCTTTTTTTGCCTTTTGATACAGGAATCAGGAACTTAAAGACTTGGGAGAACTTAATCCTCACTGGGACAATATGCGCAAAAGTGTTATTGCTCATTGTGATCAGATGCTGAGCATATACCAGGATACTCTTGCAGAGCTTGGGAAGCATACAGGTATGATCTATGGTTCTGTGAAAGTAGCTTCTCCTTTTCTGGAGCAGTTAAGAATTGACTAGATTGATGGCTTTGGCAGAAATAAAACACATAAAAATTAAATGTTTCAAATCATATTTCTGAGATGTGGGTACCTTATTTCTTCATCTAAATTTTTTTTCATGCATTGCAGCAGTTTTCCACAATTAACATGGTACATTGGTTTCACAGCAGCCAAAAACATTTGGAGAAGTGGGTGGGTGTGTTTTAATTGCACATTCCCTTGAATATACTGCTCTGCTGATATTGAATGCCAGTTGCCAATTGAAACCAACATCAGAGGTAGTTTTCTGAGTTTTTCTTGAAACCTAACTTAAGTTACATTTAACAGTCTACAGGATAGCAGTAACATCTAGCTGTGCTTTGCATATCATTAGTGCAGTACTTTTCGTTACCCACCTTACATCAGAAAGGCACAGAGTTAATGTGCAGTGGGTATTCTGTCCACAGTTCAGAAATAGCAGTGTGTGCTGCCTTGATTGTTTTTCATCTGGAGACAGTGGTCTTCTATTCTAATGTGCACTGGATGCTTGTTCAGTTAATATCTTCTCGAACCTTGTGGTCCTGTGAGGCTATAACACATGTTGTCTGTGTGCCAGTGGAATAAGGCAGCTTCTCTGATAAATGTGCAGAAAAGGCAGCTGGTCGTCTCGTCTCATAGTAATTCTTATTCATAAAAAGAACAAGAAAAGAACTGCAGAACAAATTATTTCTTATTTTGTATCTCTTTTGATTGTTCACAAATAATTCAAGGAACTATAATAATTGTTTCCCATTTGTGACACTACCAGATTATTTCCTGCATAACACTATTTTAAGCAAAAAAAAGATCTGTGTATAGATGCCTTTCTGCCTCTTTCTGCTGGTGCTCCCAGTTTTTGAGATGTTCTGGAAAGAAATGGACATATTTGTTCTGAATTACTACCACAGCCATGCTGTTGTCACTGCTTTCTGCCTGATGTCAGATTTCTAATGGCAGTCCTTGCAATCACCATCTCAAATGTGTGTTTTCGATGGCTGTTCTGCCGTTATTGCTTGCATCTGCAGTTTCACTCTATATTCTTTCCATTTTATGTTTCCACTGTGGCCTTACTCTCTCAATTGTGTGTGTGCAGACAGCAGTGTATGTCAGAGGTAAACAATGCATTGTGTTATGTATACAGAAGATTACATCCTGGAGTATTTCTGGAAAAGAGATATATTGTGGTTATTAGTAATTGTTAAAATAAAAGTATAAATGATGAAAACATATTTTGAAATATGTATATTTCTGGAGAAATTGTAGTATTTTCTTAATTATTTCTAGCTTTCTGCATAGTAAAAAAAAAATCTATTTTTATGTGTACTGAGAAATGGAATAATCAGGTTTTTGCAGCAGAAAGCAAAAGCAAGCTTTTACAGTAAAGATGAGAAATAATGAAGAGGTATCAATTTGCAGGCCAACACTCAGGTACACGTCTAAATCTCATTTCGTCAACAACACTTTTTTCCCCCTTCTACTAATACAGTGCAAGCAAAATACTTGTTTATATTCAGAAAATGTCTGATTTTGCATCTTGTGTGAAAATGTAATTTTAACATTTGAAAACTTATTTTATTGTGATGAGTGGAATATGTGCACATTCTAAAGCCAAGTAGTAGCCTAGCCCTTCTAACAAAGGCAAGATTTACTTTTAACCCTGCATTATATATTTTTATTCTTATTAAATCAGAAATTAAATTAGATTATAAATCCTTTGAGTGTCTCTCTTAAGTTGTTCCATAGGAGTCTAACACCTTAAGATTAAAAAGTGGGAGTGTATTGTGTATGTGTACGTAGAGATGGACTAAAACCTCAGATCTGCATTTTGATCTTGTAGGCAATGTAGTATTTAACTGCCCAGAAGTAAACTAATGTATAACTGAGTCTTGTATGCTTCTCCTGTCCAGTACTTGCCTTTACCCAGATTTTTTTCTGCCTGGAAGTTTATCCCTCCCATATTTTTTTTTCTTTTTCTTTTTTTCTTTTTCCAAAGGAACATTGTAGATTAGGATAATATTCATTGCATGTTTTAAGATTATCTCAATTCCTCTCCTATTCCCATTTAGGATCATCTTTCTCTATAAACTGTACATATTGTGACTTTAAACCCCAATATTATAGTGTTTGATAAGAACGCAAAATAGACATACATTTGACTTTATAATGTAGTTACACAAAAAATAATGTTGAACATTGCAGAGACTAGAATAGAAGTTTAAGTACTCACAAAGTGGAAAATGCCAAGATTAGAAATGTGAGTACAACTAATTCAGACTTTTCAGGTCAACATATTTCAACGCAGTATTTACTTTTCCATTGTCAGAGACTTATACCAAAAAAGCAAAAGTGTTTTGGAGTACCAATGCATCTGCGCTGGAGATACAGATCTGCTTGGAAACAAGCACCCATCCTAGTAGGGGAACTTGGTGTTCAGCAGTACCTCTGCTTAAGAATTCAACCAGGTTTGTTTTCTAAACTAGACCAGACTTCTGTTATCTAGCCTCAGATGCAAAATTATTGACTCGAGTTTTTACTTTAGGAAGCCTGATTTTAAGACAAGGCCAACTGTCCACTTTCTTGTTGGAAAGCCATGGAGTGTTTTGCCTTTACTTCACTACCACGTTGGCAGCCAGAGACATTTGAAACAGCAATTCATTTACACTCTTCTACCTCCTTGGTACATCAAAAGCAAGGTTAATTTAGCATCTTTGCTTTTACTCACTGAACAATTGCTTTCATTTAATAAGGAGATTTTTACATGTATCTCATCACAAACAATTCTGAAGTGCCAACTGCATTTAAGTTATCCAGATGTGCATATTTTCTACCTCCTTTTATATTAGTGCTAGGGAAGACTGTTCAGTCTGAAGCAGTTTACTGAAGGGAAGAGAACCGCTGCATATATTTTTTTCCAAAATAGTCCCACGTTCCTCCCGTACATGTTGGGTTTTGAGAGGTACCTACTTCACATTCAACTGAGCTTTTGGGGAATTGAATGGAGAAGGCTGTTGTTAGTAGACTATTTAATTTCTCTTTAAAATTGAGAGAAAGTATCAGGAGATTGACTTAGTGTTAGACACCAGTTTTGGCTTAGTGGCATTTTTACTGAAAATGGAGATTTAAGGAAGATAAGACTTTCTCGTTTGAGTTATTTTGGCAAACACTTTTATCCTCAAAAATGGGAAAGAATTTTAGAGAATGCCAAGCATTTTATTTCAAGGAAAGACAGTAACAGGAACCTAAATGGGTTAGGTAACATCAAATTAAATAATTTCAAGTTAATTAAAACACAGATTTCATGATTTTGGGAGAGAGAACTTTGAAACTTTTTTGTTTATTTCAGTTTGACCTGAGAAAATGTCTCTTTTTTTTTTTTGTCTCTGCTTTTTGGGATTTTATTTTTTTCCATTCAGGCATCAAATTCAACATTCTATTATTCCTGCAGCCATAGAAAGAGAAGAAAAGACAATCAAGGTTAAGGCAGTTCAGTTTTGCTCTGGAGAACTGCACATTGTCCCTGCCTCTGTCATAAAGTTACTATGTGATACTAGACAAATCAGACTTCCAAAGTGATTAGTGTGTGTTGTTTTATGGAAGCCTAGCTATAGATGCAAGCTGTTTTGCAGAAGTACTCAATACTTATGGATATCAAATCAACTCAGTGGAAGCTGTGCTTTCAAAATGGATAGTGATGTTGCATTATAATACATGCTCTGCAGAATCAGACTTCTACTGATGCTTTGTTTCTTAAATGTTTTGACCCTACATTATTCTTTGCCATTAGAATGGATAAAATTGTAACTCTTTCACTCAGCCAGTTACAATTATTCTATAAATATTTGTAAAGCCCCTAGAAACTGTTGTGATGCACACAACGGACAGGTTTGAGGGAATTACTAGTTCTGTCTTTGTGGGCGACCTATGCAATATATTTGAATCCAGATACCAAAGTAAAACTTGGAAACAAAATATTGAATCACTGCTTCTAAAGTGAGTAGCAAAGACCCTAAACATTTAATGAGCTGGAAAAACCTACTATGTGATACATCGTTGAGGTCTATTTCACAGTTCCTCTTCAGGTGGATGTCAGATGAAGGTTGCATTTATATTCTGCCATTTCCTAACTTTGGAAAGTTTAATCTTTCAACAGTTTTAATAGAGGGAGTTTAGTTTTCTTCATGTTTAAATACCATTTACCAAGTTGTTTGAAAACAAACAAACTATACTGAAAATCAGTTTTATCATATGGACAATGCTGGTAAACACAGATTGAGCTATTAATTCCACTGCATAAATCTCTCATACAGGAGCAGACAGAATAACTGATAGCAACAGATGATGGTTATGTCTTATGTTTCTGGCACTGGACAGGAAGGGATTCTTGCTTCACAGGTTTTCCCTGAAAATAGAAAAGATTCAGCAGTGCTGCTTGTGTTCTACTGTAGCTCAGGAAAGAAGTGTATTCCAAGGAGAGCAGGTTCTTCTCCCTTCTACGCTTCTTTTGCAAGTCCATTTTAATCTGCTGTCATCTTATTCTTCTTGTAGTCCATCAGAGCTTCCTTGTCTCAGTTATCCTTCCTAAAGATTTGATCTTGGTCTCAGATGAATTCTTACAAATAATCTGCCCTCTTTCTGGTTTTTTTTCCTAATGAATTACATTCCTCACCTGCACTATTCACATTTCTTTTCTAATTCTGTACAAGTCACCTTTGCCACTCCCATCATTTTGTCTTTCTGCACTTTACAGATGCAGGTTTCCACTGCTATTCCTTGTCATCAATGACTCCTGGTCTTAGCTTGCATCCCTAGGTTTTCTGCCAAATATAAATCTTTGACTCTTACCAATTGCTTTCTTGCTACCTTTGCTCCTAATATTTGTTCAATTATTATTTGAAGTTACTGAGCTTAGGTAGCAGCCAAAACAGGCTTGGCTGGTCTGGAGGATTGTTGATGATCTCTAGCTATGTAATTTATATTTATATACTCAGTGCTTATATACTCAGTCCAGTTGGAGTCTATGGCAGTTTCAACTGATAATCTGTAGCAAATCCTGACTAAGTCAAAATGGGGAATTAAATTTTTTTTTAAATGTTCAACTTTTCCAAAGTTACTTTAAAAAAAAATCTATCTGAATCAGAAGACATTTAGTCTAAATGATTAATAATTGTAAAAATGATAGAGTGCTGAAAAAATGGTCTAAGTGAACGTTGGACTGCCAGAAGATGGGACCACCTTTCTTCAATAATATACACCAGTTTTATATGTATATATATTTATATATATTTTAATATATATATATTTATATGCAATATCGAATATCTCCAGGTAAATTACATTCTCAGACTGTCAAGCTGTAATTATATTCCTTCATGCCACCACAGAGTTACTCACAATCTCATACTTTTGAAGTATGCAACCAGATTTATTTCTTTTTTTCCAGAGCTTTATAATAACTTCCTGTGATTCTGGCATTTTAGAAAGAAAATTGATTTATAGCTTTTCTTAAGCTAGTTTATGTTTCTTTATTTGAACTTCTTTCATTTCAAGAAAAAAAAAAGTTACTTGGTGAGCAGAAATTTATATCTCTGTACCCCTGTTTTTTTAGCACAGAATAAACATGTTGCACATTAACTGTGACATTGTTTCCAGCAGACTGCCGACTGATTTCAGACAATAGGGAAAAAATATCTGTTACCTAGAATAAGAAATTAGATTGTTCTGTGGATTAAAAGCTGTTTTGTTGCTTCCAATATGGATACATGCTGAGAGTCAGTTAGTGAACCATTCTTCTAATATACAATTACACATTAAAAGTAAATTAAAGAAGATTCCTAACATACAAGTATTGTCCTCACATTAAAAAGAAGACAAAACATCTGCTGGGTGCTTAAGATAATGATTCTTTAAACTTTTGCTTTCAGGTTCGTCCTTCAAATCAAGCTGTAGCAAAGGAGAAAAAACATTAGAATTCATCCCAATAAATCTTCATCTGCAAAGAATGCACGTGCGTAGTCCTCGATTGAAAGGTAAAGTATATTCTGTGGAGAAATTTCTTGAGTAAGACAAAGTATACTTTAAAATATAATGAAACTTGGCACTGAGAGATATGATTTCCATTTTAGCCCTTTTTAAGATGTAAATATCTTAATTTATATATCGAATTTCAAAGATGAACGTTAGACAGATGTGCTTTTGGATGAAACCTTCAAACCAAAATAGAACTGAAAGGTGAACTGTTTAGAGAGATCAATCTTGGTAATTTTGAATTTTTAACTTAATGGTTAAGATACTGGAAACAGTCTTGTTAAACTTTGTAGTGGGGACATAAAGATGCTACAGATGAAAAACATGGAAAGTAATAGTATTGGATTTAATTCTTTTTTTTATTCCATGGATTTGAAAAAATGCAGAGAAGGTAAGAAAATCACAATAAATATGTGACTTAAATGAATCTCAGAATTTTCTTTTAAATATTGTGTGTGTTTTGCCAGTTGGTGAAGTTTGTACAGCATTAGCTTATTCATAAGATTCATGCACTATGGCTTGATATGGAAGGTTTCTTGTATGACTAGAATTTTAATTAGGGTTTTTTTGTTCATTTGGGTTTTTTTTTTTTTAAATAAAATAAAAATAAGCTTCCATATGCATTCCTTAAAAGTCTGAACTGCTGTACAGGCTTCAAGTGTTTAATTTTTCATCTTGTTTATGGGCCCTATAACTTTCTGTGTGGTTATTTCCTGCATTTGTTAAGGCACTCAGTTAAATTGTGAGATGAAAAAAGTTACCAGCTTGCCTGTCCTCCAGCTCTCTATAAATTCTGAAACCTGCACCTAGACATACCGACACTGAGATTAGTCAGAATTCCTGAGACAGTCCAGAAACTTAGGAATAGGGTTCAAAGTTAAAGCTATGCAAGAAATTTGTCTGTCTCATTTTCTAAAGCCACAAATTTTGGATACTGACTGCAGATCTTGGAAAGCTAAGGAATGGTTAACTAAATTTCTTTTAAGTTCTTTTTTTATTTAAATAAATACTCATTTTCTTTTTATGACACTTCAAACAAGTAAATGGCAGAATGTGTGTTCACTGACATATATTGGTAACCTATATGTGGTTATGGATATTCTTTTGTAGCAGTGCAGAACTAATACTGTCATGATTCATACTGACACAATGCACAATGTTCAGTAAGATTCACATCCTTCTAGGGCACCGCCTTAATTTTTCATTGTGATCCATAGTGTCAGTGGAGTGTAAAAGCCAGTCTTACTTGTCTAAGCTGGTTTCATTTTCTTCATTCGTCTGTATTTTCTTCATTTCGTCATTCAGAGATGACGATAGAGCATAATGTATATCCTCCCAGAGATTGCTGGGATGAACTCACCAGCCTTGATGATGCAAGTTGCATGGTTCCATTAAGGACAGTGTTCCATAAATATATCCTATTTCTTAGGAAGCCTTAATGAGCCCAACACTGCTGGTGACTAAATCAGTTTATTGAGTGCTACCCTATGCCACGTAAGCATTTGCTTAGTGTTAAGTGAAAATATCTCACTGATTTTGCTGAAAATTCTGTGAATGTCTAATACTTTCTGGAAAGCTGGATAATTTAATGTAAAGCTGTTGATGATTCTGCTTAGTACAGAATTCTGTTGCTGCTGCTTGCATATAATTTTAGAAGCATCCTTTACAGATAAAAGATTATACTGATACATACATATGACCACAGTACAGTGAATAATTTGTTGATAAATTGAGATCTATTAAGTTTAATGTCACTGTAGAAAAACGGAAATAACACCGTGTAAGGTTTTTGCCTTAAAAATACACTCGGCATCTAAGCAGATTGTAAAACGTTAAGTACAAACAATAATTACAGGAGTATTATGCTGTGTACTGCTGATGTTCATTCACTTCCAAGTTGCAACACGAGTGGTTGTGCTGATTTTCTGTTAGATACTGTATTGGTTCAATATTTTGTCATTTCTTTTACTAAACAACAGTGTCTCTGAACATTTAAACAGGATGAGAATTTACAGTGACAGAACATGACATCACAAATTCTAATTCAGCTAATGTTTTAAACTTAATTAATTATCTCAAAAGCATTTTTAGATTAGCAATCATTATAGGTGGCCAGAACCATAATTTCATGTCATTTCAAGAAAACCTCTCTGAGAAAAGGTCATTTCATGTTTATTTGCTAAAAAAGTGGAATTAAATGTGCCACTTATTTAATCACCCACAACTTTCACGCTGCTTGAGTGTTGTTATTAATGAATTTTCTCCTTCCTCCTTTAAAACCACTTTGCTTGTGGTTAATGCATAATTGAAAAGAGTACAGAAAATGATAAATGTTAGACTCATTCTCTAAATTTAGAACTTTGTTTAAATTATAAAAACTTTCTCTTTTCTCCTTAGCTAATGTTCACTCTGCTGACATGTGAATTAGGTAACACTATTCCTGGTGTACTCAAGTTTGGAGATTGTAATATGTTAACAAAGAATCTGTTAAATTCATGTAATTTCTGCTTATGCATATTTTTTGAAGGCTTTCTTCTTAGAAATGAGGAACTCTTTCTATTACTATTTTCTATATTACTATCTTTCTATTACTATACAAAACTGAACTTTGATTTGTGTTGGTATTAGGTACTGACATAGGTCAGAAAAATACCTATGTGTTTACACTTTCAGTAGGAACGGTTTTGAGAAGACAATTTTGTTTTGAGATAATAGTATCCCTATGTTTGACAGACACCACATTTTTCTTTGCTCGTGATACAACAGAAATTAAATTTATATGTTGCATAGCTTTGCTTTTGTCTGCACTTATACATTGAGTGCTGGTTTTAAGTAAATTTGTACTGAAGAGATTTTTATTTTGCTTCTGGGCAGAGATACTGACTGAGATACCTTTGAAGGTGTGGTAGTTTAGCCCTGGCTGGGTGCCAGATGCCCACTGAGTTATTCTATCACTCCCCTTCCTAAACTGGATAGAGGAGAGAGGTTTGTGAGTTGAGATAAGGACAGGGAGATCACTCACCAATTGCATCATGGGCAAAACAGACTCTACTTAGAGAGAAAAGGGATCACAAGTCTTGACAGCAAACCTGCTCTCTGTAGTGGGCTCCTCTCTCCACACAGGCTTCCGGGTCTGCCAGTAACTTGCCCCAGGGTGAGCTTCCCACGGAGTCACAGCCTCCTGCAGGCACCCACCAGCTCTGGCATGGGGTCTTCTACACACTGCGAGTGGGTCTCTGCTACCCAGTGGCCTCCGTGGACTGCAGGGGCACAGCTGCCTCACCATGGTCCTCACCACAGGTCACAGGGGAATCTTTCTTCCAGGGTCTAAGGACCTTCTCCCCCTCCTTCTCCACTGGCCTTGGTGTCTGTGGAGATGTTCTAACATTCCCACTCCCTTCTGCTGCAATTTAGCAACTGTGCAGCAACTTCTTCCCCTTCTCAAATACGTTATTCACAGAGACATTACCTCCATCACTAATTGATCATGCCTTGGTCAGCCGTGGGTCCATCCTAGAATTGACTGGCATTAGCCCTGTCAGCTACAGGGAAAGCTTCTGGCAGCTCTTTGTTTAGATAAGGCACCCATGTAGCCCTTCACTACCAAAACCTGGCCCAGGCAAAACTACAACAGAAGGCAAGTAGGTTGCTTCAGATTTGAGATTGAGCTGTGCTTGACATAAAAATTCTTTGGCTGTTTAAATTGGTCTGATAAAGCTTAGGTTTATGCAACTTCTGGTGTTTCACTGTGTTTATCACCATGATGCAAGACCTTTGTGTTTTATTTGGGAAGAAATGATGAGCAGGTAGTTTATATTTGAATATGGTGAAGGATTTGTTTTTTGGTGAGTGTGTAACTGGTGTTATTATTTCACTTCTATGAGTAGGAGGTAAGTGTATCTTTGAATCAGAATAATTAGTATGAAATGATAATTGATTAAAAGCTCAATTTCCTTACTCTCTAATCTTTCTCATTTTGTTCCTTCACGTTCTGAAGTGAGTAATTGAGGAAGATTAGGGTTTTTCTAAGACAATTTGGGAGGAAGCACACTGACATATGATAGAGCTCCTATGATTCTCTGCTGCTTTCTAAGCTTTGTCTCCAGTCTAGGCAGTTGTCAGCAGTAGTCTGTTTTGAAGAAGGTAATGGTTGTGAGTTACTGGAGTATTCCTGTACCAGTGCACTCTTGCTGACACTACACATCACTCACTAGAAGCTTTGTTGATATTTAAGTGGAGCACATCACAAGATGCTCCTCCGAGTCTTACAATACAGCATGCTGTATGCTGGGAAGGAGGAGTGAGACTGCCCTATACCTATCAACAGGGTCATCGATATTTTCTTCTTTGCCATCCTCACTCTTTGTGTTTGTTTGCATGAAGTAGGTGCTCAGCTGTTCTGGGTGTATTTGTGTCTCAAACAGCTGCTCCTTGACCATGCTGAGAAGAGGACACAGGCTGAATGAAAGCTTCCTTCTGGGTAAATTCCCCCAGGTAGCTAGAAGTAGCTAGAGGACAGACCACTATTTATTTTTTTTAATTAAGTTAGAAGAAGCACCAGGGTTTAGTCCTCAAAATGTTTTCCTGTAGTTCAATGAGTTATCTGTAAAAATATTCAGAAACCATTTTTCAGTTAACCTGCTAGTTTCATCTCTTATTTTGGTTTCAATCTGGTGGTGTTCAGAGCAATAGAATTAGTTATTGTCAAGTACTGATGGAGCTCTAATAGCCCAAGTGTATGTATTATGGATAAATTTCTGTGAAGACCTGAAAGAATGGGCTATTTAAGAACCTTGAAGCTCACCTTAGGCTAATGAAATTATGTCACTTCTCCTTTTAAGTGGAAATTGAAGAGTCACCAATTCATTAGAGTTCAAATCAACTTCAGCGAATAAGCTTTGAGATTCAGCTCCAGTTCATTTACTGTGAATCATTTGTACAGTGTTCGTGCTTCTAGGGATATTTATCATCAGAATGCAAGAAAAGTTCTATTTTAAGAGAGGATTACATTTTCATTTACATGGAAAGCTTCCTTGATTGATACAATACTTAAGTATAAATAAATCTTCTAATGTTTCCTTTATAAATACTTTTTAAGAAGGGGGCATTTTGACCCATGTTTTTATAGCTCCAGTAAGTTTGGACACAAAACAGGTACTGTTCAGTGCAAACAGGAATTCTGCAAATGGAAATTTAAACTTGGACGGAATAATTACTGTGGTTTGGAATTTAATAAAATCTTCATCCCTGCACTTACAATCAGTGACAGGCACAAAATGAAAGGCTTTTGTAAAAAGATGTTCCATCTCCGGTTTGATAAGCATACATCCATAGAAAGAGTTCATCCTGTATGTCAGAAGACATCAGATACATACAGGGAGTAATAAGTTTGTTTTCTCAGCAAGAAAAATAGTATAGTTTATTTCCTATTCTGGTAGCTTTTCAGCTGGAAACAACTGACTTGCTCTGTGTTTATAAGCATCTATAAAAAGTAAATATATGTCACAGAACAGAACTCTTCAATTTAGAATTAAACAGGTAATTATATCTGAAAGTGGAAGCTAAATAACTTCAAGTTAGAAAACAAATGGAGATTTTTACTAGTCTGATTAATCATTGGAGCAACTTCTCTGAGAGTGCAGTGAATTCATTGTCACTTGAAGTCTTTAAATCGAGATAAGATTTAAAAAAAAAAAAAAAAGATGCTTTCACTCAACCAGAAGCCATAGGCTTGATGCAGAAATCATTAGCTGTAATTCTGTAGCCAGGTGTTATTCAGGCAGTCGGGGTATTCCATCATAACGGTGTCTTTTGACTTTAAAATGCATGAATCTGCATCTCAGCAGGACTACAAGTTAAATAATGGAAGGGGTAATAAAGTGAAATATGCAAAGGGCCAATTTACTTGATGGCTTTGTAAACTGCAGAGATAGAATATTGTTCTACAGTGTGACATATAATTTAGATGTAGCAATAAATCAGATAAACTTTCTAAGGTGTGCAGGTGGCTGTATGGAAAGATTGATTATGTCTTGGGCTATGTGTCTTGAGACACAGATTCTCAATTATTCCTTGGAAATAATGTAGACTTATTTTCATGTCCTGTAAAGTAGATATAATAGTGTTGCCATACCTTGAGCATAGACACAGGCAAATCTCTGTGCTTTTCTGTTCCCAATCCAGATGCTCTGTACGATGTCATCACTGTGGGAGCCCCAGCAGCTCATTTCCAAGGATTTAAGAATGGTGGTCTCCGAAAACTACTGAGTAAATTTGAGGCAGAAAGACGAAAGTAAGTATTTCTGTGAATACCTAGCAAAATAGGAGCATAATGAATAACAGAACAGTTTTCCATGCATCCAGCTGTATAGATGAAAGTCTAGTAGAACTGGACGAGATGCATTAATTAAATAATTCCTTTATCTTCTGTGCTTTACTGGACTGTGGGGTTAAAGGACAGCTCACCTTTATTGTCAGGCTTACCTTGAACACAGTCTCAAAATTGTGGATTTTTCTTCCTGTATTTCAAGAAGCTTGAGGGAATATAAGTGCTTGAGAACATACTGTTCAAAGTGAGAGGTCTCATTGGTAATTCTCGTGCTAAATGTGAAGTAGCTATAGTCAGTTTTTCAATAAAAATCCAGTAGCTTAAGGTAGCATCTTTGTTTCTGACAGCCCTGGGCATTAATGAACAAAAAAATACTTTTAGAGTGCCTTTGAGGTAAATAAGAAACTACTCTTATTCTTTAGAAAGCCAAAATGAGATGAAGCAAAGCAAAAATGAAAGCCTTAACTAGGGCTTCAGTTTATTGCTGTACTCAAATGCTTTGTTAACCACTGAACATGTTCAGAAATGTTGTGTATTTTGCTAAGAGTGTGGGAGTATTTGTTTGTTGCTGTGGCTGTTAGGAAGTTTTGAGCAGCTACAGCTGTAGCTGACATACTTGTGACTGCTCAACACTTGGACTAAGTGTGCCAACCCCATGCAATCAGTTGGACAATATTCAAAAAGGAATGCAAGAAGTACTGTATGTATGCTGATGTAAATCATCCCAATGCTCCCTAGAAAATCAACTCCACTGTATTCAACATTCAAAAAAGTTCCATAGGTATAGTATCATAAAAAAAACAGAAGGAGAAATTATAAAAATCTACCGTTGACTTCTGGGTTGACTTAGAAGTTTGTATCAATGCCAGAACCAAACATAAAACACCAGATATATTTACTTTGGGAACAGTACTATTATTTTTTTCCTTTGCACTATATGACATAAAAGCCTTATTAAATCTTCTAAAACCTATCATTTCCCTGGTCACTTCTGGTGGCAAAACTTGCTGATGAAACACAAATGACATTGATCACATGAGACCTGTGAATGGACTTTATGTTAATAGTGGGAACCTATTCTGCTGTCAGCAGACTCGTGTAGGCAGCCCTATCTCTTTGCTATGGAGGCCTATGAACTACATGTTTCTTGATAAAGAAAATGTCTAAAGAAATTTCTTGAAGGATCTTCTACTTAACTATGTGCTTAATATAGTTGCAATAATATTTAATGGGGTTTTATTATATTTCATAAGAAGAAAATGAAGTCATAAGTAATATAAAGAAATTTGCAGTTCCAGTTCTCACAGTATTCAGCTTTCAGAACATGAACCATTTCTCACTTGCACACACCTGCAGCACATCCACATTGTCAGAAAGTGATTTGCCAAAATGGAGGATAGCTGTGAGCCAGATTTGAAAGTGTTATCTGTGATTGCTGTTCATTGGAGAAAAAGGGCAAAATGCCCTGTAGGGAACAAACATAGTCTTTCTTGAGTTCTTCCTGAGAGAACACATATTGCATTAGCTCATGAGTAGACAATGCCTTTGTTTGTTAGTTGTCCATAACAAGGGAGAGCAGAAGAGGATGGACTAAACTTCTTTTGATGGATCCTGTGAAATGTTATGTGTCAGAAGTCTAAAATGGCAAATGGTACTCTATGCAGCGCAACATCTTTTTCATTTATATTTTTCTCATTGACTTAACCATGTAGACCTCTAAGTTGACAGAGGATTGTGTTCAGGAGCACTGGGTAATGCTTTGTGTAGATTTTATCAAGGCTTTTCATACCTATTTCAAAGTACCTACACATCAGCTTAGGTTTCTTAGACTTTTCTGCATCCTTCAGATACATTTTGATCACTTTCTGTGAGAGTGTTGTGGTTTAGCCCAGCCAGCAAAGAAGCACCACAACAGTCTCTTGCTCGATGCCTTCTATCCACCTTCACACTCATTAGGATGGCTGAGGCCCAAGCGAAATGGGAGGAAAAAGAAATATGCAAGGTTGTTGTGGATTGAGTTAAGGGCAGGGAGGGCTCACTGTCAATTATGATTCCAGGCAAAACAGACTCCAGTACTCAACTTAGAGAGGAAAGTAGAGAATGTTTATTCTGCTACCTACAAGAAACATAACAGAACAAAAAGCAAAATAGAGCAGGATGACTGAGAAAATTACAACCAGCATTTTAAGATCTCCTTCCCCCATCCTTCCTTTATTCCTGAGCCCAGCCCACTGCTCCTGATACCTCTACCTCCTGCACCCTCAAAAGCTCAGGGGAGTAGGGAATGGGGGATGTGGTCAGTCTCTCTCAGATGAGCTCTGCCGTTTCTCTCTTCTCAGGTGAGGACGACTCCTCACATTCTTCCCCTGCTCCAATATGGGGTCCCTCCTCCAGGATACAGTCCTTAACAAACTTCTCTGGTGTGAGTTCTTCCCAACAGCTACAGCCTCTGTAAATATGAGGACCCTCCCATGGGACATGGCCTCCTCTGGGCAGTCTTAATGAACTTCTCTGGTGTGGGTTCTTCCCAGCAGCTATAGCTTCTTTGAATATAGGGTCCCTCACATTGGAGACAACCTCCTCTGGGCATAGTCATTGCCCCCGGCACGGGGTCTTTACTGAAGTGCAAACAAATCACAGTTTCACCAGTCCTCTCCACAGGATGTAGGGGAGTCTCTTCTCCAGCACACCTCCTCCTCTCTTCCCTCACTGACCTGGGGGTCCGCATGGTTGCTTTTCTCTCCCAACTCCTTGCACCACCACCAGCTGGAAAAGAAAGAAGGGCAGAAACAAGAAGGAACAGGAATAACCCCCCTCTTCTGGAGTCATCTTCTTTGAAAGTGATTGTGGAGGTGCCTAATTGGCTCAGCCCCAAAAGTGGGTCTGGCTCGGAGATGGGGAGAGTTTCGAGCAACTTGTTTCTGGAACCGTCTTTACAGCCTTTTTCCCATTACCAGAAAAAGCTTCATGTCAAAACATGACTGAACCTTTACTCTGACAACACAGTTTTATTTGTCTTTCTTTGTTTCCCTGGAAGAGCAAAAGTTTACCTTTGGGGTGATATAACTAAGGTAACTATGTTAGTATCCCAAGAGACTCTTCCTAGCAAAAAAGTTTGAGCACTTACATTTGCAGTCCCCTGTTTTCGGTGTTCAATTTTTAGCAAGTTACTTGCCAGACATGAAGACATAGTCACTCAGCGTATGAATTACCACACAGTAGAAAGGAGAAAACCTCCAAAATTCATCTTCCCTTCCATCTCTGTGGGCAACTCAGAGAAAGCTCCACCTGTTTTTTCTTCAACTAGAAGAGCTTGTGTGACTGAAAAGAAAGGAGCAAGCACAAGATCTGAATATGACTCACTTATTTGAATATGCATGAGTGAATCTACTTGAAATAAATGTATGAAAGGAGCATTCTCATTCTTAGCAGAGAAAGATTTCTTTCACTGTGGCAATGACAACTTTATTTTGTATGCACCTATTTGTTGAACTGCATGAGGGTACTCTGAGGACACATAGCATTTCCAGGGGCAACTTTTACAATTTAAATTTTCTGGTTTACAATTGGAGCAACTTTTCTGGAGATTTGGTTGAAGAAAAAAATAACACCTTGAGATATCAGTTGGAATATAAAATGAACAGAAAAATATGCAGATCTAGCAGCTGTTTCCTTTAGGCCAATTGAACTGAAGACCTAGAGGAAGATGTGGGAAAAGATTATTTCTCAAGCCAATCCTGTTAGCTTTCAAGACACTGTTAGTGCAAGTGACAGAATGCCTTGTACGCATTTGACCTTCAGTCTGATTATTAGAACAGTTTGTTGAAATATTCAACAGTGTGAACATATCACAAAATATAACCTGTACTTGTGGAATTAATAAACATGAGGAACTTTAAACCGCTAGCAAGATTTTATTCCATTTGCAACTGCCAAACCAAAATAAAAATGAAAACATATGTTCAATGAAAGTTTATGAAATAGAAGAATGTAGAAACTATACATCTAGATAGGTCTGACATTTTATATTACATATATTATACATTTTGTGAAGACAAAAGAAGGGAAGGTATTGTGTAATAATATTTATTTTATAAAAATGTGGTATTTTTGCAGTTCCTCTCTCATTTTGTCATGGTTTTGTGTGGAGCCATTTCTGATAATGGGTAAGGGACTGTAAAGATGTAAGAAGTTGCTTGAAACTCTCCCCAGCTCTGAGCCAGACCCACTTCTGGGGCTGAACCAATTAGGCACCTCCACAATCACTTTCAAAGAGGAAGAATCCAGAAGAGAAGGGTTATTCCTGTTCCTTCTTGTTCTGTTTTTCCTTCTTTTCTGGCTGGTGATGATGGAAAGAGTTGGGGATAGAGAGAGAGAGAAGCAACCATGTGGACTCCCAGGTCAGTGAGGGAAGAGAGGAGGAGGTGTGCTGGAGCAGAGACTCCCCTGCATCCTGTGGAGAGGACTGGTGAAGCTGTGATTTGTTTGCACTTTGTTAAAGACCCTGTGCCAGCAGCAGTGACTATGGCCAGAGAAAGCCATGTCCTGTGGGAGGGACCCCATATTTGCAGAAGCTGTAGCTGCTGGGAAGAACCTACACCAGAGAAGTTCATTAAGGACTGTGTCCTGTGCAAGGGACCCCATATTGGAGCAGGGGAAAAATGCAAGGGGTCATCCACCTCTGAGGAGAAGGAAGCAACGGAGATCATCAGCAAGGGACTGTGATAGTGTTTCATTGCTGGCAGGGCAAAACACATTTCTTGCCAAAGGCAAGTCATATTAAAAGGAAAAAAAAAATCTAAAAATATGATCTCAAGTAAGAGGGAGAATTTTTTTTCAGGTGAAAGCCAAGACTTAGCGATATATGATCCAAAGCCAGATCTATTGCTTTATAGACCATTCACAAGCTATACTGTTCTTTATCCTCAAAAAAGAGACAAATTAAAGACAACCACTGCAAAAATCAGGCATGTCTATAAGGCATGACTGTAATCTGACTGTCCGTGTAGTAGCTAGTAGTGAACCCCATAAGACCAATAAGAGCAACAGATGCTTATTTTAAGTCTTGTTTAGGCATGATAGCATTTAAATTCAAATAAATGAAGTGTGATGATTAAGATATGCTATATCATGTAGAATATTAACTATCTGGGTATTATATACATTTATTGTAGGGGTTTTTTTTTTCACAAATCTGTATTGGGGTTTTTCTTTTTTTTTCTTCCATATTTCCAACTAAAAGAGAAAATAAGTCAGATTTTCAGATTCAGTCTTCAGTTGGCCTGCTAGTACAGTTTACTGCTCCTTCCTGCAAATGGAGGGGTTTCTCTTCTCATCAATCTTGATGGCACAGTAAATTATTGTTTTTAGAGCTCAGTTTTTCAGGATCAGTTAAGGCAAACAGACTATGAGTTATATCCATATAATGCCTCACTGCTTGAAATGTTCATAAATCACTTTCAAGGTGCACTGAGGACTTTTTTGTCTTCTAGGAATCTAATTTGATGATTTCTGTTTTAGCCAAAACACATAGACTTATGATTACAAAATTTTTAATGCCCCAGTACCTGCTATCACACTGCATTGAGTACTGTGTTTCACTACAGTTTTGTACACCATTTCTAGCAAGTTCTTCAGAAATGATACTGCTTTAAATTAGGACATACTTAAAGCTGCAATAGTACTGAAAAGTATGTTTTGTTGATTTTTTTTAAAGCCATAGTAATTTATCTGTGTTTGAGCTGTCTGAAAGGACTTTTTTTGTTCACTGAGGACTAGTGAGTTTTGGTCAAGGTCTGAAGCACGCTCCTGCACTAACATACCTGTTACCAAAGATTTTGTTAGTGCTGAGATATTCCAGGTTCCTATTACCTGAGTTTCAAAACCTTCAACCCATTTCCATTCTCTGAGGAACCTGGAATGGTACTGTTCCACAGAAAATCCCAGAGGTATTGAAATAATAATGATTTATCTTTGATCTAACTGTAATCCTTATTCTCAAAGGGAAACCAGAGCCTTTCATGCATAGCACTTTTCATAGAGATGTTATTTTTTGCTCAGTTTCTGCTTTTTTTGCATATGTGTTGGGGAGGTATATCTATGTGTGCGTGTGAGAGATAGATTAGACTTCATGGAGATGAACATTTTTAAAATCAATGTATTAAGGTTGTTGGAAGTTTTGTTGAGAAACTGCCAAAGTTTGTGCTATTCCTTGAGATATAAAAATCTCATCACAGTATTTTATAGCTGCTAGACTGTCTGGACAAAATTGCCTGAAGCATTTCCTTAAGCAGGCATAAAAGAAAGGGGTCTGAGGCTGGAGAAACAGGGAAGGAGAAGATGGGGAAGTTTTGTGTGCAAAGGTTAGAAAAAGATCATATGTTTTGGAGAGCAAGAAGCTGTTCCATCTACATGGACTCCAGGACTGGCAGGAGGAGAGTGGATCTATGACTTTGCCATCCTTTCTTGTAACAAGCACTTCAGCAGGCTGCCAGGAGATGACTCCACTGAAAGACACTGTTTGGCAAGGCACAATAACTTTTTTCTTCTGATAAGAACCATGCTCAGTGACCCTGCGTTAAAGGCTAGTTACATCTTTCCACCAATGTAAAGGTACTCTAAAATTAATTTGAAGAACTATGGAAGGCTTTCCCTAGTCATTCAGCCCTCGTGGAGTGGGTCTTGCTAGGAAGATGCACCACGATTTTCACCTATGCCACTGTGGCGTCTCTCCTACTTAGGTCTCTAGAGGTATGAACGGGGATATCTTGACCTTTCTTTTCACTAAACCTCTTGTCCTATTACCAGCTGAAGGTATTGTTGTAGAGTTATTCCAAGTGTCAGGCAGGAATGGAGAGGAAATAGAAGAGCAGGAAGAGCTCTGTGCATACGGCTCTGGCCATTGCTTCAAGATAAGGATTCATGGAGATTTGGACTTCCTAAGTAAAAGATAGAGTAGACAGAACTAATAAGATAATTTAATTTTCCTGAATATTCAGATTTAGATTTTCCAAGTTTGCAAAAGAATCTTAAGAAAATGGTAATAAAAATTAATTCGCATTTCTGATATCTCTTAGGCCTCTTTTTAAAACCTCAGCACTGATCATATGGTTGTTTTATTTCCCAAGGCAGTGAATTGTCCTGATTTTTTTTTAATGCAACAATTTAGTTTTGATCATAACTTCCCACTCTAGACAGAATATATGATGCATAAATATGCGACTGAATTGCTATCTTCAGTAATGTACATAAGCTCGAGGTTATCTGGGGGTAGATGTTCTGGCTATGTATGCTTTTAGTATATTTTTGATGTTAATGTCTGCAGTTTTGACCGTGAAAAATGCGAGGTCAAATGTTCATTGTTGAATTTTCACCCAGTCCCAGATGGTGACAATTTAGCTTAGTCACACAAATTACTCAATTAACAGCAGGAGTGGAGTTACTCAGAGTGTCATTAAAAATTAGACATTTAGCATATTGCAGTATTTATTCTCAGGCAAAAACTTTGTTAATTTAAAGTTAAAATTGCAGATGTAGTCAATGTAATCTTTATTCAAATTAAATGCCAATGTCATTAAAGCAATTTTAAAACTGAAATGACCACTGACAGTCATGTACACGGTTAATGGTGGTGCTGTTACATGGAAATGATGAAGTGTGATTTTATATACTTAGTGAAAGCTTTGAAACTTAACCTAGAAGACATTATTATAGTGTTTTAAAAGGTGCAGATTAATAATGTGTTTTTCATACCAAAGGTTGGTTTTCATAGTGCTGCTGATTTCCTGCACTGGATCTACCCACATGGCCTTTGCCCTAATGCAAAAGTTTCTTCTTTCTTGTAATTCCCTTCATCTAGTTTCTGCATTAGGACACTTGCAAAAAGTTTCTCTATATGTTTCATTGGCTGCTGCTTCTTTTAAGTAATGATAATTAGCTACCTTAGCTATACATGGCAGCAAGCTCTGAACTTTGTTACTTGTAAGGAAACTAATTTCAGTGAATTGGAAGTAGTAATGTCTTTTCATGAATGGTAAGGTCACAGAAAATCTCAGACTAGTCTTAGAGGCAACGATGTTAAGATACAATTAGAAACTTAACATACTTCCAAACATGTGCTTTCTGAAAAGTAATTACACACTTTCTTCGGGGTGTGTGTGGGGGGGGTGNATGCTTTCTGGGGTAAAGGACATATTAAAATTAGCCAAGTAATGAGACCTGATAGAACACTTCATTCTGAAGAAAGAGTCATTCTCTCTTCTCCATTTCTCCTATTTAAAAGCTATTATTGACTTTATTAGCATAAGAACTACCCACAGGTTTGTTATCTCTATTCTTATGGCATTGTCTTTGCTTTTTTGCTGCAATATTCAGTGGAGCTTAGAGCTATGGGAGATGAGTGAAAATGATCTGGGAATTAAAGACTGAGGGGAACCCCAGAAAATAGTATGTGCATGGTGAGCTTGATAACAGTGTTAGCCAGATTCAGCCTGCAAAAAGGTTGTTTAAAGGGAGGGAGAAGCCCGAAGGGGAATTAGAGAAGATTATTCAGTGCTGTGAACTATCAAGACTTTTAAGACTCTTTCTTCACTAAAATTAATATAGACTATTACTCTTTGTGTCTGCACTGTATACTGAATCTGGCAATTTGAGAATTGCAACAAATGTGGAGATAGATCTAACTTTGCAAGTTCATTTCACTAACAGTGTTGCCACCTTGAAGGCAGCCTGTGGCCATTTCTCAGAGGGACAGGGATTTCTTTGCCCTGTTCATTAGGATAGACAGTTTATACAAGAATTATTCAGAATTCTGTTCTCTGCACTCAGCAGTGTAGCAGCTCGTGTAGGGGACTGTGAATTAGGGATGTATAGTAATGTTGATGTGGCTGGTAGCATGACTGATCATGGCAAAGCTTCGCTGACTCAGAGGCTGTTCATCCTGACTGCCTCTACAAAGAATTGTATCTAAAAATGGAGATATTGGTGAAAGACAGAAAAATAAGCTGGAGTATTGTGGCATTTGGGATTGTAACTCAGCAAAATATGGAAGCAAGAGGCTTAATTTTAAGACTCCTTGAATCTATTTTTACTTGCTAAAAGACAGAAGCTTTTTAAGTTTTATGGAAGTGACTTCATGTGGACTTCTAAACATGTATTGTGTATGTCTTTTATTGAAATAAATTTAATTTCTACTTCATAGAAAACTAATGAGGAGGAACTAAAAGGGACACTAGAAGATGTAAAAGGGAAATGGGAGAGTGAAGAGATCTGGAAAAAGACTGAAAGGAAGAGTAACGTGTGAGGTGCAAAGAATTGCATGAGTGCAAAATTCAGCTCTTGATATGTGAAATTAAGGAAAAAATTAAATCAATGAGGAAAGGTGGAAGAGATTGAAGGATATATGATGGAAAGATACAAGAGGGAGGAAGAGAGATACATACAGAACCAAATGGGGAGTAGTATGTACATTGCTCTGGCATTGGTAATGTTCAAGGAGTTACTTGGTTATTTTTTTCCCATCTTAACATTATAGGTTAATCCAAAACTGCAAAATATTTTGATTATTTTCTCTGACAGAGTAAAGAAGAGCTTTAAAGAGGAAAAGATTGTGTACAAGAGTTTTAGGTGGGGAAATATATACTACAGCAAAGAACATAGTGTGTGTATGCTGTCTGAAATGGTATTTTGGAGTAGTTGTGTAAAAGAATATTGTGTAATTAGTAGGTGTTAGGGGAAAAAAATGAGGGTGGGAAGTCATGCAAAAGAGTATGTGAACAGTTAAAAAGGAAAGTATGTGCTTATGTGATTTTGTAGTAATTAACTTATACACCTCATTTCTGTGTCTTTTTTTCAAATGAGACACGTATTTTTTACTGGAGATAACTCTGGTTAACACCACTTCCTGAACAACACTGATGCTAATGAAAATATAGTGTGGAACAGTTGTGAGATAAACATCAATTACTTCAATTTTCAAAGACTCAGGGATGTAGTTAATAATGTGATAGGGAGTTGAGTTGGAAAAATAAGGAGTCTTATGCTCTTTGTGTTTATTTCCTGACTCAGTCAAAGCTTTCCTTTCTCCAGATTTATTTTTTTTAAATAAATTAAAAATTGTTTTTCTTATGTTAAGATCAATCACTCAAAGGGATGATTAGGTTGACCAGCACTACATTTTGTATTTGAGCCATCTGCTGTCCTCTACTCTTAAAGCAAGGCTTTGTTTTTTACCCTTAAAGGAAGGGGCATTTCAATGATAGCAGTGAAGTTCAGATATCTGTCACCTCTTTTGCAAAACCTGTGGTAAGATTTTTAGCACATTAAGCATTGTTATTAATAGCAGAAGTTGTTTTAAAATTACATAACTCCTTCTCTGTTATTACAGTACTGGATACCAGTGTATTTACTATTCACCTGAAAACACGGCCAAGGCAAAAGAAGTTCTCAGCAATATCAATCATCTACAACCTCTCATATCAAGCCATGCAGACCTGCTGCTTAATTCTGCAAGCCAGCACTCTCCAGACAGCTTGAAGAATTCTTTAAAGATGCTTTCAGAAAAAGTAAGATTCAAATCTTCACTGCAATGGAAAACGAAATAACCAAGCTTCTAACTGCTGGTTTTTTTTCTGCATAAATTGACTTTCTTAGCATCAGGAAATGCCATGTAACTCTGCTAAAATAAGCTTGAAAACGTTGCTATTAGAAAAAGAATATTATTTAGCATTTCTGTAGGCTTTCCATGTAGAGAATTAATGAAATCTATAAAGGTTGACTTTATTTGAAAGTATAATTAGTTTAATTTCATGTGCCTTCATTATCCTCTAGTGGCCACATACTGGAGTTTATCAGAAATAGATTATTGTAAATAATTTTGTGGTGTGATAAAGAGTTGTTTTGTTTCCCTTTCAGTGCTACTTCACACTGCTGTTTGTGGGAGATAGTTCAAGCCAGATTTGTGCATAAGTTTTAGAAGAAATAGTATGATCAGAAATGGTGATGCAGTCTGGAAGAAGAAGCTAGGAAGTTGGCACCAGGAGGTCTCAAATTTTAATCCGTTTTCACGGAATTACAGAATCTTAAGCATTGCAAAGGACCTCAAGAGATCATCTAGTCCCACCCGCCAGCCAGAGCAGGGCAACCTAGAGTAGATCACTCAGGAGCTCGTCCAGGTGGGTTTTGAATGTTCCCACAAAAGGAGACTGCACAACCCGTCTGGGTAGGATGTTCCAGTGCTCCATCACCCTCACAGTGAAGAAATTTTTCCTGATGTTTCTTTGGAACCTTTCATGTTCCAGCTTGTACCCATTGCCCCTTGTCCTATCATTGGACATCACAGAGAACAGCCTGGCTCCATCCTCCTGACACCCACCCTTTACATATTTGTAAACATTAATGAGGTCACCTCTCAGTCTCCTCCAAGCTGAAGAGCCCCAGCTCCCTCAGCCTTTCCTCATAAGGGAGATGCTCCACTCCATCATCTTTGTGGCCCTGCACTGAACTCTCTCCAGCAGCTCCCTGTCCTTCTTGAACTGAGGAGTCTAGAACTGCACACAATATCCCAGATGCAATTCCACAAGGGCAGAGTAGAGGAGGAGGAGAACCTCTCTCAACCTACTCACCAAAACCCTTCTGTAAAACCCCAGGATGCCATTGGCCTTCTTGGTCACGAGGGCACAATGGTGGCTCATTCTCATCCTGCTGTCCACTAGCACCCCCAGGTCCCTTTCATCTACACTACTCTCTAACAGCACAGTCTCCAGCCTGTACTGGTACGTGGGGTTATTCTTTCCCAGATGCAAGACTCTGCACTTGCCCTTGCTGAATTTCATTAGATTTCTCTCTGCCCAACTCTCCAGCCTGTCCAGATCTCATTGGATGGCAGCACAGCCTTCTGGTGTGTCAGCCACTCCCCCCCTGTTTAGTATCATCAGCAAACTTGCTGACAGTGCCCTCTGTTCCCTCATCAAGGTCATTAATGAGTATATTGTACAGTACCAGTCCCAGCACCGACTCCCGAGGGACTCCACTAGATACAGGCCTTCAACTAGACTCTGTCTTCATTGATCACAACTTTCTGCCTTCCTCCCTTCAACCAGTTAACAATCCATCTCACTACCTGATCATCCAGCCCACACTTTCTTAGTTTTTCTCATGTTATATTTCTTGGTAGCTGTAAGATCTTCTTCATCTTAGTTTCCTTATCTCTAAATTTAGGAAGATAACATTTTCCACCTATCTCATGGAGTGAAATTGGAGATTCATTGAAATGTGAAATACTTTTAGGCATATGTTATCTTCTTAAAATATTAATCACTATAGCTATGACCAGAGGGGTTGAAAAATGTTCCCCATTGATTATTGGGCCATACCTGCTGTAATGTGATCTCAATGTGGTTTAGTAACACTATCAATAACCATTTCCATATATCTTTAGCTATTGGGAAGTAGCAACCCCTGTGGTCTGTTGAGCACTATTATCCTATCAGTGCATCGTTCAATGGGAGAGTTTCAAATCTGAATATTGAGCTCAACCACATGCTGTGAAGGCATTGCATTGGAGCCATGGGGGAGATAAATGTTGCTTCTCTGTTACAGATGTGTAAATCCACAGTAACTTTGAGTTGCTGTGAATGTCAGGGATAATATAGGAAAGTAGAATTCAGCCTGGAAATGAAAGAGGAATTTAGCTTTTCTTTTGTGGCAATTATAGTGTACTTTTGCTTGTAGTACTGAGAAAGGCCTTTTTTTTAGCTGTGCATGGAAATAGAGCTGCTCTGTTAGTCGTTAGTTCAAAGAAATATGCATGCACAAGTAAAACAAATCAAACACAGGAGCTTTTGTTCTGAAGCTTCAAGACCTGGTTGCTAAGGGATTTGTGTGTTAGTAGTAGCTATTGCTTTGCCCTTCCCACCTCTGGCTGTTTGGACAGGAGCAGTGGATGGTTTCAGAGATTAACCTGCTTTTTACACATTGGCCATTTGGAGGATATGACCACAAAAGGGCAAAAAAAGACAGTGCATTCAGTTTGCAAAAGTCATAAATATTTTAAATTAATAGCTGGTGATTTAGTTCTATGTGTCCTTATGAACTTTTCAAGGCCAAGATGAAATTGCTGGTCAGTATATGAGCACCGTCTCAAAAGTAGAAGCAGGAGTCTCATGGACGTACTCCATGTTGAAAGCCCGCAGATTCTATTTAGCTTCCACTTTTTGCTTTGAAGAGCTGAATCCAGTTTTATGAACAGCTGTTGCATGAACCGTTGAATACCTGCTTCCCGGTCTATTCTGAAGTTTTCTCTTAGGAGAAGATGATAATTGAGAAAGAGGATGGGGAACATTGCTGAGAAGGTAGTGTGAAGGGTCAGCTGTTTGTAAAGAAGGAAGGAGAGTTGGGGAGGAAAGAAAAGACCAAGAAACAACTTCAAGGAAGTTTCAAAAACCCAAACTGAGTGAAGTCATGCAGTGTGGCAAATCCCTCATGATTAATACAAAGCATCATCTTGATATCCTAAAATAACTTATCTATATAATATGAGATTATGGGAGAACCAAGACTAACAGCGTGTCCCTAGTTATATTTAAGATAGATTGGCATGCTCTTCTGAATAAAATTATGTGATGCCTACCTGTATTCTTGAGGCAAATGAGGTACTTCTGCTCTCCCACCCTTTGTATACTTTTTATGTGTAATAAAATAAATGTTCTCTAAAGTTTTAACTTTATAGAAATTTAGTCATAAAAATTATTTACCTGGTGATTAAATTCCTCACATTTATTAAAAAGCATATCACACTTTATTTTAAGATAATGTTAAGGTTGATATATAGAATAATTCTACAAACTTTAAGTAGTAGTGAGTGTATCCAAGCTATCAATAATGTGAGTTACTCTTAAGTATTAGAAATGGAAGGACTGGCTGTATGCATTGAAAAGGGAAAACTACATAATTCTACTGCTGCTTCTTATATTGAGCCTGCTTTCTCATTTTAAGCATAGTTTTACTTCTCCTTATATGATTTGCGAATTACTGCATGTTTTCCTAGACTAACCTTTTATCAACACTTTGTGCTAATTGATTAAGGAAGCCTTTAGCTGTTGACAAATGTATCAGCATTTGCAGCTTGCAGAGGGCTTGATAAATTCATTTTCCAGCTATGCTTATCTTTGTTTGCAGAAATATTCTTTAGTCAAGTATCCAAAAGAATTTGCAAAGTTTTCATTTCTTTGTATATACTTGTTCTGTGATTTCAATACAATTTTATAAATGGTGATGTTCTGCAAATTTAGCTGTACTGAGCTGTAAGAAAATGCAGTTAAATTGTAGATTCTTGTTAAACAAAGGGAATTGCTGAATAGAATTTAATTACAGAAGAATTTTAGTCTTTATATGAAGAAAATGGAGGTTGGCTTCCAAGCCAGTGTACTTTTCCAAATGAATTTCCCCATGAAATATTTATATTAAATTAAATTACTGCCCAGGCAGCAGCTAAGCACCACACGACTGCTCACTTGTTACTCACTGCTGGTGGGAATGGGAGGAGAACCAAAACCAAGTAAACTCATGGGCTGAGATGAGAACAGCTTTAATAATGGAAATAAAAGATAATAATAATGAAAGGAAGATAAAAAGAGAGTGAAATAAAACCCCAGAAGGACAAGTGATGCACAGTGCAATTGTTCACCACCCACTAATGAATGCTCAACCAGTCCAGCTTCCCTCAATTTATATACTGGGTGTGAAGTCCTATGGTATGAAATATCTCTTTAGGCAGTTTGAGTCAGCTATCTTGTCTGTGTTCCCCCCCCAGACTCTTGTGTCCCACCAGCATTCTTGCTGGCAGCCCATGAAAAGCTGAAAATCCTTGACTTAGTGAAAACACTACTTAACACAATGATAGTTTTAGTTGTTGGTGTCCACATTGTTCTCTCACTAAATCCAAAACACAGCATTGTACCAGCTACTAGGAAGAAAAGTAACTGTCCCAGATTAAAGCAGGACACATACTTAAACTTTTCAGATAATTACTTAATATACATCCCAGTCATAGTGGAGATTCTGTATTTTATGTTGTTCAGTACTTAGAATTTTCTGAAATGTAAAGTTTTTTGAGTGTACCATGCCTGATGCAGACACCTAAAATTATCTCAACCAGACTTTAAGGTGGAAGAGAGGTACAAAACATCAGCAAAACCATGATGACATGATTTCTGAGGACAGAGAAGTAAGGTAGTTTGTATTGTCTTGATATGGAACTATAGAACAGTCTTGAAGAGGAGCTCTGCTCTTACCATGCAACAAAAGACAACTCCAGACTTTGCCTCTTCTTTATAGGAGATAGATTGGTAGAGTTTGCTAGCAGAGTATGTAAAGAATGCATATTATCTGAGTGTGCACTATGGGAAGCCTAAAAAATGTAGAAAACTGAAAATTTCTTGTAGTGCAGTTCAGGACTACCATGAGGTAGAAGCTACCTGAAGGGTTACATATAAGAAAACGGTCTCTATTTAAGCACCCTTTCCTTCAGACACCAAGTTAGTAAGGTGGAGACAGTATGCATTTGGTAAAATTACCAGGGAGATGAATAGTGTTGCCAAACCTAAATTAAAGTATTCTAAATCAGATCTGAAAGAAGCTATAGCTTAGATAAGCTTAAGGTTCTTATTTTTAAGATCATGTACAACCATTAAGGATCAAAAATGCCTTTTTTTTTTTTTCCTAAATATTGTAAAAACAAGGAAAAAGAATAAACGTGTCAGGCAGCTGCCTAACCCAGCAACTGGAACTTTAAGAGAACTGTCCATTATTTAGAGTATTGTGGTCTAAACGTCAGTAACATTTGAGGGAGTATTGAGGCAGGAAAGTAAGAAAAATAAGTTGACCAAAGGTCAAGGCATACAAAGAAGCTGAAAAAACTAGCAAAAAGAAACAGAGTAACAGCTGAATTAGTGTAAAAACTGGGAGAAAGATTTCCAGGAAGATATATTCTGACACTTTAAACTAGTTTGGTTTGGGGCTTTTTGATACTTCTCCAGGTTTTACATAAGAAGCATGAAATGGACAAAGCATGGTTGGGCAACGTTTACTTCTAGCATTCCCTGTTTTTTTGTTACTGCTTGTTTAGGCTGGTTGCTCTGACACTTATCTACATAATTTTCTACCTGCCTGTTTAATTGAGATTGTATGCACAAAGGCAGTCCAGCATTTGAATCTGCACATAAAAATCCAGTATATTCTGATTCAGCAGGGAGGCAACTAAATCCCAGTGACCTGGGCTATAAATAATTTCAGGTATTTGTTCTGTGAAAGAAATGCAAAACAGTGTTTCATCACCACCTGTGAACCAGGGCCTCTGACTGGGAAGAGGAGCTCTGGCAGTCTGATTGGAATGTGGTAGATATGGTCTAGTGGCATAGTGCATGGTCTCCCTGCTCTCACAGATGAACCCTATTGAAAGTAACCAAAATGTGACTCTCCCCAGCTGTCTGTCACTGTGGTTGGCTAGTGGTTACCATCCTGTAGTGAAAGGCAATATGTCTTTGCACCTCACCCTCTCCTGTTTAGTGAGTTGAGCTAGTTGACCAACTTCTTGTGCTCTTGAAGCCCTCTTGCTGGCAGGGCATGAGAAGCTGAAAAACTCTTGTCGTAGGATAAGCACTACTTAGCAAGAACTAAAATCATGACTGTGTTAATGTCATCTCATACTAAATCCAGAACACAACACTGTACCAGGTGCTAGGAAGAAAATTAACTCTATTCCAACTGAAACCAGAACAATATCCACTCCTTATTCTATACTATTTGTCACACTCAGATGACTTAGCCCAGCCTCCTAGGTAGGAAGAGTAGTGGAGATAGGGCCACTATTATGTGTGACTGCAGGAGATGGACAGTTACATGGAGATAGTCTAGAGGTGCTAGAGAGTCTAGTGCTGTTGTGTGGAGACAGTCCAGAAATGCTAAAAACTGGATACAAAAAACTTTTTCTTGTTGTGTTTGAAGGGGAATAAATAATGCATGGGGGTTGAAGGGTTTTAAAAATACAGTTAACAAGTAGGATTTAGAAAAATGGTGCAGTGATTGAATGACATCTTCATAAAGCCAGGAAAAACAACTTCAAGATTTCCATTCTTTAAAGATAGTTAGGAGTTGGATGTCTTCCTCTGCCCTGATGTCTGGATTGACACCTACAGGTACCAAAATTTATCTCTGGAAAGACTGCTTTTGTATCTACTGCAGTCTAAGCAGTGTAGGGTGGTGTATTTTTATTTAAGGAGATCTTTAAATTTGTTAATCTCATTTTATCTGACATTTAGAAATTATTGAGCAGTGGTTGCTCTTGAAACTGCATCTTGTAAAGGCTTGTCTCTGCAGGCAAAATTTGGAAATAGGATCGTGTGAAAAGGTAACAATCTTGGAAAGATACTGTGCTTTTGTGGTAATCCTTAGAATATTGGGATTGTAGGATGTGATGACTTCCCTAAAATCCTTGAATTGTTGCTCCTTGTTTGTTGGTCTACATTGTTTTCTTCCTCTCAGACTAGCCTGAAACAAATATCCAGTTTTGGTGTTATAATACATTTGATGTTATAATAGCCAAGTTGCTCTGTGTTGCAGTATTGCACTCTTTGGTCTAACTTTTTTTCTTTGGTTTGTTTGTTTGTTTGTTTGTTTGTTTTTTGTCTAGACAGAGTTATTTGTTCATGCATTTAAGGATCAGCTGGTCAGAAGTGCCCTTTTAGCACTATACACAGCCCGACCTGGCTGTGTCCTCAAGACACCAGCTGTGCCTAGAAACAATGCAGAAGAGGGAGAGGATGTACAACATCAGGATCATCCTACTCAGATTAAACGGCAGGACTCTATACCCCATCATTCTGAGTATGATGAGGAAGAGTGGGTAAGAAGTCAGAAACTCTTGGTTAATATTCATTCCTAAACCCTAGAGATGAGCATAAACAAATACAATGCCCTCCGTGTCCTTTTCACATGTTATTGGGGAGGAGAGGGGAAAGGAGTGCAAAACCGAAATAATATTTCTCAGAAGCGTTGTCTGTTTTAAAAATAGCTTGAAAGCATTTTCCTGAGAATGGTGTGCTGCTTTGTGACTACTTGGTTGTGCGTGTAACAGCGAGGATGATGAATATCTTCTTGCCCAGAGAGGAAAATAGTCTTTCTTTGCTCTTGAGTTGTTTTTGCTAGTTAGGCAGATTTAAGGAGACTGGAACAGCATATGCTATTATTAGAGAAAGCTCCACTCCACCCCCCTAGAGACTCAAATATAGATGGTTTAAATACACATGATTTAACCTTCAGAAAAACAGAACTGTTTTCCTGAAACGCTGTTCTCAGAGAGTGTCTCGGATCGCATAAAAGAATTAAATTTTTTTAGATTTTAACATTCTTAGCATATCTTTCAAAGGTTTGTATTATTTATACATCTGAGATTTTCTAAATTAATTATTTTATTTTAATGGATGTGTTGATAATAGTGCTGCTTTGTTACATACACCCTGCACTCAAGCTATTTTTATTCAGTTCAAGCTCGTACTTTTAGTTCATCCCTATATTCTCCTAAATGTAAAGGATGCCAATATATTAATCGCTATTGTTAATAATTAATTAACTTGTTTGAGCTACAATACTTATACCTGAACTGTAATTTTTATCCATACCAAAAATAAGGGAACAATATATTTCGTCTGGAGAAAACACAATTATCTCCAACCCCATGCATTAACTACTCGTGAGATTGAAACAATAAATCAGTCATTCTTTTATTTATCTTCTGTTTTTAGAGACTTGAATTCACTTTTTCATGTTTTCTCAACAACCTGAGGGGCTAGAACGGTTCTTCTTTCCTTGAAATGAAGCCAAAATGTTTGTCTCCAGGTGTTGAAACATTCAGAAAATTAAATACCACAATAGATATGATAACATGGGAAAATTTTGCATTGGAAAAATGACATTTTTATGCAAATTGTATTTTAATTTAGTACGTCTGTCTCTACAGAGAAGCCAGCTTTGCTATATTATGTTATTGATTTTTAAATTTTATTTCTGCCAGGTGCTTGATCCTCATCTATTTAAACCTACAAGGACATTAGTGTAAAGTGTATCATTTTTTTTCTGCTGTATTAGTAAAATTACCACCTTGGTGGTACCAAGTGTATAATTAAGTGTACCTTTAAATATTTTCTTAGTTAAACTGAGTCAGAGTCACTGTCAAACTTGAGACAGAATATGTCTTAGAGGAATTTTTGTTTTTTCTAAATTTGAAATACTAGTCTTTTGTTATATTTTAGTTCTTTCTGTCAATGGAGGTAATGAATAATGCAAATTTTAATGATCATACTGTTATTGTGATTAAAAAAAGATAATAAATACATATAAAATTTGAAACAAATGCTTAATCTTCTCTGAAAGTCAACTACAAAGGAAAAAACATTGAGATTCATTGCTTCGTATGCACAGTCTTATATCCTCCTTTGTTGATTTGGGATTTTTTTACATGACTATTATGAAGCACCAGAGTTGCATTTTACATTTGGAATTTCAATTTTAGTTTTGCCTGAAATCTCAGTGACATGCAATAACTCTTTAAGTTTTTGCCATTGACTTCTGATGATGGAATTACTTTCTGCCCATCATGAAAGTGATTTCAAATCAGTGTTTAAAAACTAGGTGAGATCCACTCCCTTCCATGGCATCCAAATTTATCTTCAAGGAGTAACTCACAGTTTCTTAACTGTGTAGGGTGCCCTATCACTGAGTGACCAGTGTTTTCCAAAAAGCCACCTTCTCAGTAGCAGCACTGTGTTGCATCTATCTTCTTTGATAAAAAGTATAAATGCTTGTCTCAGAGTAACTGACAGCAGGATGGATTGAGCTATTTATATTGGTGCACTGCATATAGGCAGTAGAAAAGAATTACTGTTGAAGGAAAAATATTTAACTTGAGAGTTTTAGATTGCCTCTGGGTAGATACTGTCTTCTCTTGCCAGCTGCTTCTGCTGTCCTAGAACCTTCCTGCAGGAGGAAATAAAACATGTTGTCGTGTATAATTCAAGAAAATGTGGGCATGTTGCCACTTGGAGCTGTTTCTGCTCTACATTTGTGATTGACTGCTTAACATGATTGGAGTTACAAAGAACAGACAAAATGGCATTTCCAATAAGTTACGTACAAATACTGACATGATACTCAAGACGTGGGTCTGAAATACTGACCTGTGTGCAGTATATTCTATTCCAAAGCAGTGTCACATCACAACAGAGTGTTATTCATGCAGATTAGTTAAGATACTTGCTTTATCTGTGAGCATACCTCAAAAGGACCTTAAGGTAGTATATGTCTATCGACTCAAGTGTAGAAACAGTGTCTCTGAGAGCACTGAGAAATGCAGTTGCTTTGTCATACTTAGAACAGGTAAGGCACACAAGTGAGTGATATATATGGAAGGACAAGAGATGACTGAAGAGCTCTGTAGTGAATTTTGAAAGCCTGATAATCTTTTACAAATAGAAAATACAGCCTCTGAGAAGGAAGATATCCAGTCAGGTGCAATGAGAGGAAAATAGTTTCCACTGCCACTCTCTGAAATGTGGGAGTTGAATTACCTTTTAGTAATACTTTCAGAGTGAATGGAAATGAATTACACTTTTTTAATTGGGTGGATGAAAGAGAAAAATTTTACAGGTTCATTTTTAAATGTCCTAAGAAAAGTACCTGGCTTTCTGTGGTGCCAAGATTTAACTTTTCATAGAGATCGCGATGAGTAGACGTGCATGCCTGACAGTGCCACAGCAGAGGCAGCAAGAGAAACACAATTATGGCCATTTCTAATTAGCAACACCTAGCCACATGTGCCAAGATTCCTTGACATCCCAAATTTCTTCTGAAATTGGGAAGAAGTAGAAGGCATCAATGTGTCATTGCATTGTCCCGGTCTGCCTTGTCCCAATGGGATCAAGCACTGTTACAGAATTCTCCCCCTACACTCCGGTCTCTGTCATTGGCTTGACTTTTGAGCTTAAAGAAGCTGTAATGGGCAGAGCCAGAGACCATATTTCTCCTGTTCTTTCACACCACAGTAATAATAAACTTAACATCCAATTAGCTCCACAGCAACTGGTGAGAAAACTGGTATCAGGAGAAACATGTCCTGCTTAGGAATCGAAGCTGTGGGTATATTTTATCCCTTAACCTGGCACACACTGCAAAATGATCACTTGTGAGGTAGTTTTTAAGCAAATTGAAAACAGATCGCTTTAGAAGCTGAAAGGTGGGTGGAAAGTGTTCTAGGCTACAGGAGAATATTATAGAAATAGTAACGGGTGGCAAAGAATGTGAAATGGATGGATTTCTTCTCACAGAGAATAATAGTGAGTCACTTGCTTTTCATTGATTTGAAAATATGTTGTTGCTAGAGTATTGTTCTTACTGAACTGTGGAATTTTAGCATCCTTCTGGGAAAAGTGTATGTGGTGCAGACAGAATAATGTTGTAATGAATGATAGACACATCCATTTTTTTTGTTTGCCTATAATGATAGTCTCTAATTTCCTATGTGGAGAAAGAGAGTTGTGAGACAGGCCCTTTCTCCCTTTCATTTGTCCATATGTAAAAAACTCCAGATATATAGTAGTAAGACTGAACTTTCTGTCAACAGATGTTTATGAATTTTGCATCTAAACCTCTAGGGAATGTTTGTGTGAATATTATATAGACATCATCTCAATGCTGGGTTAATATTTAGTATGAAACAAGAAAAGTGTTCTTTCCAAGCTGAAACAAAGGCTCATATTTGTGTTGCTTATGCAATAACTCCAGATGCTCGTTAAGAGTTTAGCACTTTTTGTGTTAAGATTCAACTCCCACAGCAGAAGGAGGAAAGGGAAATTACATTGCTGCAGCCACACTGTGCAACTAGAGCTCCTGTATCAGCCACTTCAGTGACTCTTCAGCAAGTATTTACTTTTGTCTGTGGGCCCATGTCTTGTCCCTCAGGGCAAGATAATTTCTTGTCATAGCATGTGCCCGCAAGTGGAGGTAAGGGGGAGGAATTAGACCTCTCTAGTCAGGATATTGACCTAAGAAGTGTGGCATGCAAATAAAACTTGCATCAATTGCTTGCCTTAATAGTAGTTCTAACTTTCAACTGTTATCATTTATATGGAACTATGGTATTTTTCTGAGTTTTCAATTTTCTTTAGTCTTTTCTCCTGTCTTTTGCAACTCCATTTTGGTGCCTCAAGGCCTGACATACACAAAATGCCTTTGGCTATTGTAAAGTAGAAAGTAGAGCAGTGAACTTATATTCCTATTTTTAATCCTCGAGCAAACTCCAGTTGCTCTGCATCAGTTTCAGAATTATTCAGCTTTAAAACACGTACATGAGGAGTTTCTGTGAGCATGTTATGTTTTGGTTTTAGTCTGATGACTAGCCTTATGCATAGCCTCATTTCTTATACAGCTTATTTTTTTTTTCCTTTTTCTTAATCAGCTTCACAAAAGTAGTTGCTGAAGGTTCTTTCCCATATCTGTTCCATAACAGCTCTTTCTGTCGTTCCATTTTATCTCTTTTGTTATCTACCTATACAGAATTTGTTCTGTCACTATTGTTTCTGTAATTCTCATCTTTATTATAAACCCAGTTAAGTGTGATGATTGCAGTTTGTGAGAGAGATGAAAAATGAATTTGAAATTGTTACCTAATAAACCTATCATGAGAGCAAGTTTCTGGTTCTAGTCCTTTAATTTTATGTTTGCTTTAACAATAACTGAAAACTGATAACTAATGTGATAAAATAGGAGGTATGTTAAATTATTGAGAATAGGTTGTCAGGTACTATGGCAAAACTAGCAATTGCACGTGAGATTTGATTTGGCAAGACTTTGAATGTCTGCGCTCTTCCTTGTGATCATACCTGAAACTTTGTATGTATTTTCATGTAGAGTTTGGCGCACGTGTGTTTTTCAGTCTCTGACAAACAAAAATGGTTTCAGTTCAGTTCTTTACACTGCAAGAAATAAGTTCATGAAAAAAGCTTAAGTTCGTAGTGAGAAAAAACTGGGGGTTTCTGGCATCTAATGTTTTTAGTAATTTGCACATCTGTGTCTCCACCTTAAGGTGTTAAAAGTATTGTCTCTTTTTTTTTAATTTATTTTTCCCCCTTTCTTCAGTAATGTGCAGTGATAATTACACTCTTTTCAGGACAGAGTGTGGGCCAAGGTGGGAAAGAGTTTAAACTGCCTTATTGCCATGGTGGACAAACTGCTTGAAAAAGAAATCATCAGCAACACTGAAGAGGGTGAAAGTGACCCTTCAGCAGCAGACTGCAAGGTGTTGCATACAGGAGGTAAGCAACCATGTGTTTTCAGTCATTGGCTAGAGTAAGTAAAAATGGAAAAAGTCACAGAGTAATTATATAGAGAAGAGTCAATAGTATCTTTGATGGAAGTGTGGATAGCAAGGTCTTGCACAAGGTTTTACAGCACAAAATTAATGAATGATGAAAGGCTGTTTATCAAATTACAAGTCCATTGTGTTCTCAAACTGATTGCCATGCTCAGTTTTTTGTGCTACAACGAAAACCTTTTGAAACGAAAACGTTTTCCTCTGAAGGCTGATGTACTTTATTTACTTGAATGTACCATTTTGAGAAAAATATACGGTAATGTATCTTACCCTGCAGGAAACTTGTAAGAAAAGGTGAGCATTCTGTTTGTGTGATTCTACAGTTAAACTCTCCCATTTTTCTGAAGTGATATAGTAATTTTTGTTTTCTGCTTTGCTAAAATTAGTTCTTCTCTGAATAGCATTTACAATCTGTGCCAGTACTGAAGGCTAAGTGGATTGATTCCATGAGATAATGCGAAAAAACTTTGTCCACAACAGGTCCTTGTCACCAAATCTTCTGATTTTCTCCTATAGTTACATTCCTTCTTGCTTTCTGTAAGCATAGATTAACTCTGCTTCTTAAGTCTGATGAGACTTGCTCATGGGCAAGTGTGTTGCAGCAAATGAAATGGCTCCATAGCGGTAATGGTGGTAGTCCAAATATAAGTACATCAGAACCAGTCTTTGTGCCACTCTTCAGATAAACCAAACCGATAAACAAAAAACCTCTCACAAAACAACAAGATTCCCACAACTACTTTGTCCTGTGGAGCTTTCAATAATTTTGGCACACTTTTTTTTTTTTTCTGTTAAATTGTGTATTTTATCCTATATTTTCATTTACGTGTTCTCCCCTCCCCAAATTTTTGTGACAGCATTTTATACCAAGGGCATAAAATTTATTCTTACAAGAATTGCAAATATTTATTCAACTATATTTCATTTATGTAGTACTGTTGAGTTTCATGCTAGAGATCTTTGTAGTAGTATTGGTTTTTAATGCAGTGCATTTGTGCGTGTATACATAGATGTGTAGGCTTTTTTGTTTGTGTTCCATAGTTCTGGTACAAAACTCCAGATTTCCCCATCCCTCTCCAGTCTGAAAGAAGTCATGATTTTGGATAATTGTTCTTGAATAATTTCAGACATGCTTGGTAACATGAAGGTTTACAAATTTTCTTTAACTCCCGTGAACTCCATGAAAATATCCCCTGTGTAAGCCATAACATGTATTTAACCACTCTATTTGAATCTTTCATTGTTGTTAAAAAGTATACTTTTATCTTTGATTCAGGCTCACACTCTGCATGGATAAATTAAATATTGATCAGAGCTTTGAGCTCACAAAGCCAAAAAAAAACATTAAAATTTTTAAGTACTGTAATAAGCAGTCATCAAATACAATGAAAGGTACATCTTCCTAAGAAATAATGATAATTGCAATGGTTAGAAAATTATAGATGTGTTTCATCTGAGGAGTTGTCTTGTGGAGCTGACAGACCAAGGAGATAAAAAATATCAAGATATTATGGCACTGGAATAGATTCTTCTTTTTCCCTCATTTCAGGGCTTTTCCATTTCTCTCTGAATCAGTAGAAATGTCCTTCTGCAAGAGCAGAGTCAGTGCTTCTATTGAGTTTTGTTGAGCGATCTGTAACAACCCATCACATGGAAACTGTAGGAGATTTGTGGGTCAATTTGCTTTGTGTTCATATTCTACTTTTTGAGGAAGACATAATTTCCTAATGATGTTTTCATGACAGCATTGTGCAGTGCCCTTGGTGGCTTATAGGACTTTCAAGGTCATGTAGAAATGGAGATGTTTTAAAATTGCTTTCTTTTATAGGACTAACTTAAAAGACAGAGCTTTCTGAAGAGCCATCCAGATGTGTGCCAAAGTTGATTGCCTAATGGTTTTCAAAACTATTGCCTTTGGGGCAAGAAGTTTTCATGCTTGACTTCTCAATGAGAGTGTCGGTTTATGTCTGTTTTTATCTTTCTCTCTCTCTCTCCAAAGTTTGACAACAAGCCTTTGAGGATACACAGTGGAGCACCTATGTAGAGGCTGAGATTCTAAATTTAGGATTATAAATTTACCTTAATTCTACACCATCTAATACATGAAGAATCAATTTTTAACTTTTTCCTAGATATAAAATCATACTGTGTTGACACCCAATTACAGAATTTTATGCTACATACAATTCAAACACATTACATACATTGAAAAGCTTGATATTGTGATATAGTATACCATAATTAGAGCATCATGTGTTTCATTAACACTGTAAATGTATGGGCACAGGTACATCTTTGAGTCTGAAACGGATTCAGTCCTGGAGTTGATTCTAAGGGCAGTTGTGCTACTGTTTGCAAGAAAAATAGGGAATACCCAGACTTTGATGAAAACTTTGAAAAATATGCCTTGAAGTATGGGATGAAACATTTGCTTACATTGGTGAATCTGACTTAAAATGTAACTTTTTCTATCATGTAACAATGAAAAAGATGTCATAGAGTGCATGCTTGTGCATATTAGGTGATATAAAGCATTATGAAAATAATTTGATGCAATAGCATATTCCTGTCACTGTAGTTGCTGTTGTAACATATACTCAGAGCTTCCTAAGGTAGTTTCATGTTTGCAGTCTCAGTGTTGACATTATGAAATTTTGTTCTTTTTCTCCCAACATGGTGTAAGTTACTCTATGGAATCTTTGTAATCAGAAACATCGATGGCACTTTTTTCCTTATACTTACTTTTCAAGATGAGTTATACCTGCCTTAGCCTAACTTTTCATTCAGTCTGACCTTTGAGTGTATTCTTGAGACTGAATTTGAGTTACCAGTTACCAAGGTAACATGCTAGGGTTTCATCAGTTGCGGGATTATGATTTCTCTGCAGGATAAATTGGAAGAAGTAGATGGATTTATTTTTTTTTTTTGGTAGAAGTCTTTTATTTTCTTCTTTTAACTCTGGGCCACTTTGTACTGGAAAACTACTTGACAACATTTAATTATTTTTATTTTTGCCTTTTTATTTTCCCTGGGAGTCAGAACGTGAAAGCCTGCTGCATGTCCTGCAGCATTAGAGGTACCAGTGAAACACAGTAGTTTGCTTTTATGCTTATGCAGCCCCTGACACAGCTCTGTCTTTAGCTGTGCCGTTAAAGAGGCTGTTGTTTTCATCTGCTCCTTGTACCACACCATTCCTTCTCTGGCTCTGTGTGAGCACTCCCTAATTTGCCACATACAAAATCCAACATATTATCTCAAACAATTTAAGTTGACACTATGATTGCACCTGGATTTTGCCTAAAGTGAATTACAGAATAATGAACTATGTTGCTGGGCAGATAAATTGGCCAATGGTAGTTTTCAGCATAGGTAAAAAGAGCACCTGGGGAATGATGCCACACTTCCTAGCCAAAATGAAAGGAGACATCTGTTCATAGCTGCATTGCTACAGGCATTATGTGCGTTAGTTTTTCTTTAATAATCTGATACCTGATGGAGACTCTATCAATCTAGATTAAACATTTCCATCTTTCAGTGCCCTAGAGATGGGCACTACATCCTTTTTAGTGCATCTCTCCCAGTGCAATGCCGGTAGAAATGTGAAATAAAACTGTGTTCTGGTTTTGTGTGTGTCTTCAGAAGAGAAGCTTTAATTGCAAGTTGTTACTTAGGAAGGTGAAAAAGTCTCCCTTGGTCTGTGTTCATTTGAGTAGCAGACATTACTTAAGAAAACAAAAAGAGTTCTGGAAAACTTTCCATTTCCTACCTTTCCCTTAACTTTTTCTTTCCTATTCTCTTAAGCTAGTCTTTGCATCAACTCTGTTTCTGCAGTTTTCTTTTCTTTTCCCTCTCACTTTTGCATCATCCTTGTGTTTTGGATAGGATCCTTGAATGGGCTATATGTATTCCAGCAAATAAGACAAGCCTTTCAGCAATACTTTCTGTAAGTAATGTTGTGATGTGTAAGACAAAGAAAAATTATGTCAACTGAATCCACCAACTATTTTGTAAACAATACATCAGAATAGTTAGTTGCACAACACTTCTAGAGCAATGTTTATCCATTACTCCTATGTGTTAAATATATTGGATTTCCTTAGCTTTATAGATGTTATTGCCATTGCCTTATTTTTCTGTTTTCATTGTAATGCAAGCTACTGACACTTGTGTATGTATGATTTTAAGGTTTCCATTTTCACTATTGATGTGTGTGACAGTATAGAAAATCTTAGATGATTACAATGGAATAATAAATCCCCAAGAATTCAAAACTGTTTTCTTGATACTCAAACTCTGCAATATAGATTATGGTTATATTAACTGCAGAATTATCAGGTAGACTTATGCAGGTTTTTGGTGTTGCTGTGAGAAATGCTGAAGAATTATGAGCATAAAACATCATCCTTTTTTAAAGAGTTTAGCCCTCATATTAGAACTAATCAGAGCTCCAAGAGCTGAATGTAAGATGAAGAAGTAGGAAGCTGACCTTTTTATGGTGTTTGAACTCTAAGAATGCGATTTTTAAAGCTCCCTTAAAAAACTAAAAGAATATTTCTATCGTAGGTGAATAAATTCAGAGGCTGTGGGTTAACTATTTCGATGGTTGCACTAGCTGTTTTGGGCGGTTTAAAGCTGTTTTGTTTGCCTTTTTCCTTAAGATAGGGTTTGTCTAATGTTCTCTTTCTGGTATCAAGACAACTCGTGGCTTGACCTCTATTAATTCAATCCTATTAAGGATTACTTGAATGTTAGGTAGTAAGGGAATAAATTATTAGCTACAGTGAAAAGTTAAGTCATGGGTAGCTGCTATTACATTCATTACCATACATATGTAATGACCTCTTTTTTTTTTTTTTTTTTCTGTGAGTGTGACATTATGCTTTCTTCTGCTCTTAATTTCACGTTTGTTTTTAACTTCATACCATCTGAATTTTTGGGTGACTTGGAGCCATCAAAGATTCCCACTGATATTTTTAGATAGTGCAAGCAGTAGTGACAGAATTGGCTTTTTTTTTCCCTGTTGGTAGGACAAAAGGAGATAGGAGGACTATTCCAAAGCCTTAGGGCTTTTCCTGTTTGATTACCTGCACATATTAATAAGCACTTCAATGGGCCTGACTTTCAAAAGAGTGTCATAAACTGAACTTCCATGACTCTATTAGCAATGTAAGTGGAGTATTTGCTCAATGCTTTGCTGCACATACTGTTTTGCTCAAACCTTGTGGTAGCTGCATAGTGGTGATACTACTACTTTTAATTTTATCCATTTCCTATTTTAACATGTTTAGCCTTTATGCCTCTCTTAATTTGCTTTTACAACAGCTGACTAGCACAACTTTTGAATTGAGTTTCCTTGCCTCATCAATAGGCTTTTACTCTTTTGTTTAGATGAGAAATATTACGAATGGGACAGGCTGCCTTTGCCATTTTAGTGGCGTGACAATCATCCTGTAGTCTCCTTGTTGCTTCTGCTCTTGCTTCTAGTTTGGTTTTTGTTGGGTTTTTTTTTTTTTTGAGATATTTTACTCATTCAGTTATTTCTTCAGTGCTTTTCAAAGCATTTTCCACCAAGGATGTAAATCTTTCACTTTTAACTTCAAAGAAATTTGACACATAAAGTGTCACCATGTGTGCAAGTCCTTGAATGTGTTAAACACAAAAGCCATAATTTGTACTATTCCTTCCCCTAAGTGATTCTGTAAAGCTTCTACAAAGATTCTCTGCTATCAGAGATCCTGAGCCGTGGTTGCTCCCCTTCATCTGCCGTACAGCAGAAACTGATTTTGAGCTGACTGCTCTTTTTCTCATGGAGTTGTTGTAAGGCACCTTGCATCTCTCTGCAAACTCTTAGGTGTGTGAACAGTATCTCCTAATCAAGCCATGACCTCAGATATCAACAATGTTATGGCAAGTTAGATCAGGATAATCTAAGCCTGAATTTGGACAGAATTTTAAAGTTCTCTTTATGAATAATATATCTTTATGAATTGTGTTGTTATTATTATATATATTTATCCCTTACATACAGTACAAATTTATTTTCCAAATTCCACTAAATGTACTTACTTCAAAATGCAATGTGCTTTTTTTGTTGTTTCATAAACTTCAGTTTCACTGTGGTTCTCTTTTTCAAGGAACAAGTTAAAAGTTGCAGCATTCACCGTAACTTCTGATGGTCCTTTGGAGTTTTGTGCATTGTTAACGAATGACCCTGGTTTATCTTCTTGCTGGAGTATTTACAGCAAGATATCCTGCATAACAAGTGACATAGCAATTTTTAAAGACCAAAGACCGAGCAGCTCTACAGATGTTTTTTCTAGACTTGTGTTTTCTGAGACCTCAGTCTGTGACACGTCTCTTACTTTTATCTGAAATAATAGATTTAAGATCTTTTGTGTAATTACTACACGAAACTTACTTTAAAATACACTGACAAACATGATAATATAGTAATCTACATAAGTACTCTATTTTCAAGAATCAATGCAATCTCTCTCTTTAGATTTGCTAACCAGCTCCACCTTCTGGGGACTGGACATCCTTACTAATTGTGAAGAAGAATTTTCTGTGTGAGCAAGGAGTAGATGATTGTAATGGATAACTTAATCACACGAGGGTGTAATTTTCTTTTCTTTAGGCAAGTGCAATTCTATTTATATTCTATAATAGAATATTTTCTCTTTCTTCTGTCATTAGGATAAAGTTTCCTACAAATGTGCAATTTTTATTGTTTTCTATAAAGCAAAATACATATATAAATAAAGCTCTGCATTCTTTGAGACATGAAATACTCAGTAGGATTCATTTTAATGTATTGCTCTTGAATGAAAAAATGTCCTTGAGAATTTCAAATCTTCGAATTTCTTCTTAATGTAACTATTACTGACAAAATTGCATATGTTAGTAAATTAGAATTCTAAACATGTAGTCTCCCAAAAAAAGATTCTTGTGAGAAAATGATTCTGAAGCTACTACAAGGTATGTGCAAAATAATTTGGAATATCATAATAGAAGGTCGTTATCAGTTGTTTACCACCAACCTGGAAGGCTGCATGAAGAATCCACTCAGGTTTGTTCTGGGTCCAATATTATTCAGTATTTTCATTACTGACTTGGCTTATGAAATATGAATGATGCTTATAAAATTTGCAGATGCTTAAAGCTAGGAGAGACTTTAAGCATGATGGGAGCGGGATTAGAATGGATCTTGACAAAATGGAGCACTGAAGTATTAGGATGAAGTTCAGTAAGGACAAGTACAAAGTTATGTTCCTAAAGCAGCAGAAATACACAGTGCAGGTTGACTGGTCAGTAGAAACAGATCCAAGTGTTATGTGACTTGTGGCCAGTACGTGACCCCTATTTTATGAAAAAGAGTGTCAGTAAAGCTCTTTATCCCTATCCAGGTAAGCTGAAATTGTAATACCTTTTCCACAAAGTGTAGCTAGTTCTGGAAGTTCAGCTCTCTTGTGCATTGTCTGTCAGTGTACTTGCAAGATCTTTGTCTGTGTCTGTATCCAGCTCTGCTTTCGTATGAAAGTAGAACAGATGTCTAGTAGCCATATCTTCAGGTCTACTTTAAAGTGGCCAGATATGATCTTTCTCGTTATTTGCTCAAGTCAGATGCATACTATTATTGTCACATACAGCCTTGTTCACTGGTTCAGTATGCATTACATCTTTTGTTCTTCTGCTGCTGCCATTGGTTTCCTTTGCATTTATTTATTGATTTTAATAAATTACTGTAATTTAAGGCTCAAAAGGAGAGTTGTCTGGTCTGTTGTCATTGGGTTTGTGTGGAGCCGATTTTTGTAATGAGGAAGGAGCTGTAAAGATGGCTTTTGTAAGAAGTTGCTCAAAACTTTTAACCAGCTCCGAGTCAGACCCACTTCTGAGACTGAGCCAACTGGGAGCTTCTACAATCACTTCTCAAGAAGAAGGTAGAAGAGGAGAGTTCTTCCTGTTCTTCCTTCTTTTCTGACTGGTTGTGGAAGGAGTTGGAGGAGAGAGAAGTTACAATGAAGACCCCAAGGTCAGTGAGGGAAAAGAGGAGGAGGTGTGCTGAAATAGAGACTCTCCTGCATCCCATGGGGAAATGGCAGGCTGTCCTTCTGCACCCTGTGGAGTGGTGAAGAAGAGATTTGTTGGCAGTCCATAGAGGACTCCATGCTAGGGGTAGTGACTGTGTTCAGAGGAGCCCGTGAATTTGTGAGAGGGCAGCACTGCAGGAGAAGGTGCCCAGAATGTTGCTGCTGTGGAAGAGTCCCATGCTGGAGGAGTTTGCGAGAATATATAGCAGTTGAGAAGAACTCATGTCAGAGAGGTTCATTAAGAGCTGTGTCCTGTGGGAGGGTTACCACATTGCAGCACAGGAAGAATGCTAGGATTCGTCTTCCTCTTAGAAGAAAGAAGTGGCAGTCTCCTATCTATGAGGGACTAACCACATCCCCCATTCCCTGCCCCTCTGAACTGTTGCAAGAGGAGGAGGTAGAGACATCAGGAGCAGGGAGTTGAGCCCAGGAAGAAGGGAGGACTAGGGAAAGGAGATCTTAAAGTGCTGGTTGTATTTTTCTCATGATCCTGCTTTTGTTTTGTGTATTAGAATAAGCTTTTCTTACTTTCCTCTCTAAGTCAAGTAGTTGAGTCTGTTTTGCCCAGAACCATAACTAGCAGTTAGCTCTCCCTGCCCTTGTCTTGATTCTAAAGGTCCTTGGTGATCTTTTCTCCTCTCATCTTGCGGTGCCTCCGCCATCCTAAGGAAGGAGAGCGGGGTGGTTGGGTGACAATGAGCAAGAGGCTGTGTGGTACTTCATTGCCAGCCGGGCCTAACCATGACATCTATCTAGTCTGACTTCAAGTATGTCACACCTTGTTGTCTACCTTATTTCTAAATTTGACTGTGTCTCACAGGAGCCTCCAATTGTCTTTTTGCTTTTATTCCCTAGAATAAACATGGCTGTAAGTACTTGTTATTTTCTCCTTGTGAAGAGGGGAAATCAAGTTTCTACTCAGCCTTTTTCACAGGCTTAAGGAAATTGAACTCTAAATCTTGGTAGCTCTTCTCTACAAGCTCTCAATTTTTTTAACCGGTCTGTTTGTGTACCCTAGACCTTGGCACGTGCTGTATCAGTACTCTCTTACTTGATGGCATGTATAAAATCACCTCTGTTTGCTGGAGCATAAAAGTTGGGATGGCTTATATTCCTTTTTGTTTACGATGATTCTAACTTCATCAGTGTTGTTTTGCAGGGAACATTTCTTCAGCATGTATTACACTTAAAAATGTATGACTGTGTTATAACACACATTGCCTGAGCATAAACACATTATTTGCAAAAGAATCCAAATCATCCTCTGTTCTTGTTCCTATTTCCTCTTTCATGCACCTTATGTTTTTTGAAGCTTCTCCTGGCTTTCAAAGTTCTCTCCAGTCTTTTTGGCTACATTTTTATTCATTTACATATTTTTCTGGTGCTTGGTCAAGTTGACTTTGCAAGAGGCAGCTATGTCTTCCTGTCTCCTTCAATACTAATGAAACTCTCATCGGCCTGTCTCAGAATGATACCTGAAAAACAGTGCTGTTATCTTCCACCTAAGTACCATTTAAACAGAACAGATTTTAATTATCATTGATTCCTAATTACACTAATCTATAGAAAATGAGTCAGTGATAGACTGTATTAAGTCAGTTACACTCCCTATTTTTAGATAGATTCTTCTGGAGTGTTGATTTCTCTTTCATTTTAAGCTATAACAATGAGGCTGAGATGTAGATTCTTAAGGAGGGTGATTTTTTTGTTTGTTTGGTTTTTAATTATTATTTGCTCAACTTCAAGAGGTAGGTGAAACCATATGCAACTACAATGCAGGTCTGATTTTTTAAATCCTGAAAAATTCGGAACCAGGTTTTGTATTTGGGCAAATTTGAGTTAGCTGTTCCAATTTTCTTCATTCCTAGTTATCGATTTGTTTCATTAGTAACGTATTAAGGAGTCCTATTTTTTCAAGCATTTCACTAGCTTGTTTTTTCTGGTATTCCTAGCATATATTTTAACAGGGCAAAACATATTACAAAATAGTTCTAAATCTCTCTGCTTGAAGTAGCTAAAAAAAATGAGTTCAATATCTCTAAATATTTAAAGAGAACAATGTAGAGAGAAGCTAAAAAGAAAAATGAATGTGACCTGAAGGTTATTATTTTTTCAGCCTGTGCATTAAACAGATAATAATACCCTTCCAGGTATCTATTTGTTCTTCTTTTCTGCCTTCCAGGACCCACATTTTCTTGAAATATAGGCTTTTCCCCCTTTTTTATCTTTTGGGGATTTTTTGATGGTACTTCATTTGTTTAGATACCAAGTTGTAAGTACTGGAAAGCAGATTGTGTGCACTGTATTCTTCTTGTGCTAAACGAGTTTTCATATGTATCTCTCTGTGCTCTGTTTGTAACACATTAATTCAAGTTTTATGGTGAAGTCATGTCTGTTAAAAAAAATCATTGTTTCAAGACTTAGTTGGATGCAGGCCAAGGATTTGACCCCAGTCTCAGTGGTAAGATGGAGTCCTATCTCTAAGCGTGTTCTCCAGTGGCATTTCCTATTCCGCAATGGTTAGGTTAGAACTGCAGGATCATTTTAAAGTGTAGAACAATTTATGCAGCCACTGCAGCCCTCCTTTCCTTCTGAAAAGGATTTTTTTTACTGCAAGTTTTCTGTTTTGGAATGGACGATCTGTCTTGTTCCAGGTGATTGGTATGAACAGCTTTATCCCCTGGTGATTACACTGAAGGACTGCATGGGAGAAGTGGTAACCAGAGCGAAGCAATCGATGGCATTTGTTCTGCTCCAGGAACTTGCTTGTGGTTTGCCACAGTGTTTGATGCTGACCCTAAGAAGAGACATCGTCTTTAGTCAAGCAGTAGGTTGTCCTTCGTCACTTTTCTCTTACTGATGCTATAATTAAGCATACAATTCATGCCACTGTTTGAGTTTTTCATTTTGTAGTTTGGTTTTTTTTTTCCTTTTTCCAATGTAACACAACTTTTTCATGTATTTTTTCCATTACATCCACTTAAATGTTTTATAATGTGATAGGGAAATTAATAGTAAATGGAAATTCATAGCAACTATCTCACCAAGTCAAAGAAGTAAGTTAGGTTAGGTTATGGACTGGAAAAAGTTATCTAATCGCCCTTTTACACACAGAAGGATCCATAAAGCTATTTTGAGTCTCCATGGATTATATGCCAGTACCCTCATCCAAAGATGAAGCTCTTAAGTCTAGCCTTGAATATTCCTTGTTGCTATTCAGGCTATATGTTGTTTTCTCCTGCTCACCTTGGAAATGAAGGACATTATTTGTTTTCAGTTTGTAGCAGTATTTTATACATTTGAAGACTATTGGCATATCTCTTCTCAGACTTGTCTTCTCTTGGTAAATAACTGAAGTTTATTTGATATTGTCCTGTAGGTCATGTTTTCCACATAGATTTTTCTCTAAATTATTTGTTTAATGTCTCCCTTAAGTTATATGTTTTTCGTAACATAATTAAGGAGTTAGACTGCAACTGCCAAGGAGATTCAGTTGCATTAGGTTCCTAACTGCTTTCAAATCCATCATAATTTACAGCCTTGCATATCTGTAGCCTGCTAACGAAGGTTCTGGTCTTGCTTAAGTTGGTGTAAATAACCCACAGCTCCACGAGAAAAAAAATAAGCTTATCTAATGTAAAGTGAGGGAATATTTCATAGAATCACTGCTTTTTATGCCCAAAAAAAAGTCTCCATAATATGCTTTTATGAAATCACATATGTAGTCACTAAACAGAAATATCTATACTCTTTTCTCAAATATCTGTTAATTACCTCTGTTATGTATATTGATAGTAAGCCTCATTTTAACAAGGTTAGAACAGTACACCTGTTAATTTCACACTTTTCCCATTGTCTTTATAGCTCGCTGGATTAGTCTGTGGGTTTATAATCAAATTGCATACAGGTTTACATGATCAAGGATTTTTACAACAGCTTCATACCGTTGGATTGCTTGTGCAATATGAAGGACTCCTTAGTACATATAGTAAGTATTGTTTGTGGGCAAAGTTCCATCTGCATCCAGACCCGGAGTTTCTCATTTTAACCTCTGTACTGCTTCCAGTAATTTGGCTTGCTGAATCAAAAAATATTATCCTTAAGAGACAGCTGACTTCCATATAATAATAGAGTTGAATATATTGCTACTTTGAATTGTCAATTCTACATCAAAAATTACTCATTTATTTTCTTCTCAATTCCTCTGAGAACATTAGTTGCTTACTATTCCATATGGAGTACTGAAGTGCATTGTCTTAAATAAAGGAGACACCTTCAGAACAGCTAGTGGAACTTTCAGTGTTAGTAAAAACAGTCTCCCTTTGTATAGGCATTTGGCCCGACTCAACAGGTTTATAAAGGTAACCCAAATAGCTGTTTTAAACAGTTGACTCTGTCAGTCTCTGTGCTCACCCTGTGAAGATGCCATGAAAACTGCTTAATTCTTGACGTATTACAGATACCATCTTTTGATAGATGTTAAAAAGGACAGATGTTAAATGATAGATGTTAAAAAGGGGACCATGCAGGTCAAGTGCTGAAGGCTTTGAACTAAATGTATTGGAATCCTTCCTCAAATCAGAGATTTTGACTAAAGCAGAGGAATTTAGCATTTGTGCAGCTCTTTAATGGACAGGCAATTACAGATCCTCAGTTGGATATTGCTGTCAGGCTACCTTTTGCATAATACTCATTGTTATTCTCAAAACCTTTGTCCTTCATCAGCAGGAAAGTCTTTTAAAACACTTTCAGAATAGACAAAAATGGCTTTTCTGAGGTTATTCTATGCACATATAGAGTAGGCTGATTTTCAGAGGTGCTTAATATACTCATAGTTATCATTTAGGCCACAGAAAAGTGTCAGCAGTTCTAAAAATCGGTCTGCTTTTATGTAGGTTACTGTATTGTGGATTTAAGGCTGTGATTTTTAGATGCACAGACTGGAAAATATAATCCCCATATTGCTTTACTATAACCTAGTCAGTGATTGATCTGTCTACCCTGCTAATAACCTCTGTAATCTTTCCATATAGGTGAAGAAGCAGGGATGCTAGAAGACATGGCTGTAGGAATTTCAGATTTGCAGAAAGTAATGTTTAAAGTCATTGAAGCCAAATCAGAAGATTTTTTGCCAATTATAACTGGAAGGCGGTAAGAACTTTGTTTCCTGGAGCCCATGGCATGTAGTCTTAATCTGCAGCACATGGAAACCCAGATAATGGTTTTCCTGTTGCTGATTTCTGTTATACGGAAAGTGCAGTAGTTTTACTTTTCATAAGGTGAACTGAGTTCTAATAATGCAGTAGGGACTTGTAAAGCTAGTAGCAATATTGGTTCTGTGTTGCTTCCCTGATAAAACGCCAGAAGTTCCAATTCTTTTATAGAAAGTTATCCAAACAGTGTCTAGGTTGTGCAGTGTTTCTGTTGCATTTTTCATGTATAGATACTGAAAGAAAGACAAGCCACAAGGTAAATATTTACAGAAGTGGCCTTTAACTGAAGAAACCTTGTTTTAAGTTTTCAAGAACTTGTATTTCAGTGTGACAAATCAAATTGCATTTCTGCAAGTTAGGCCTTTGTTTTCTTAAGATGGAGACTGAAAAACTAGAACTCCAAATCTTAGTGGTCGCTTCTGAAAAATGAAGTCTGTCTTAATTGCTGAAGCTCACATAGGGCATACATAACCCCAGAAATCCTTAGGTAAAGCTGCTAATACATTATGCATCTTGCATAAGCATTGCTGAATACTGAGACACAAACTGAAATACTTCATTACTTGTGGCTATTGGAGGGTTAATAAGATTGTTACACAAGAGGAACGTGTTTTTCATCTTAATTATTATTCTAGTCTGAAGCTTCAAATATTTTTACTTTTGCAGAAATCATTTCCTTGATAGTATCATTATTCTTAAGACAACTGTAAATTAAATTCAGCTAAAACCAACAACTTTTAGAAAAGATGTGTTTCCTCCTAAGGGGGCTTTCACCACTGATTTACTCTGATTTACACTGATCTATTCTGGATGTATCACTCTCATCCTATGGGCCTTCTGAGAAGATATTTAAATAAGTAGCAGGAATACCAGAGTATGATAGGCAACACATCAGGAATAGTTAAGAATAATTATGGCGTGTAGACAAAGCAGAAGAAATACATCCTTTGTAAATCACAGCAGTCAAAAATGTTGAAAAATCCAGCAGCTACATTTAGTGCCTCGATGCCATTACTGCAGTACACTGAACTGTCACACTAGGAGGTCTTGGATTTGAAAGAGACTGAAGCTTTAAGCTGCCTCAGGCATTCTGGATTGATGGAGTAGTCAGTCTTTAGGAAGAAGAGTTACTGCCTGTGATTGCTGTACTGTACTTACTGGCAGATACTCACTGGACAGAATAGGTATCAGGCCAAAAAAAAAATCTTTCAGGCTTATGTGGAGGAGCACTATTGTTTGAGCTGTGATGACACATCTCCTGTCAGACAGCATGGGAAGTCAACCATGAAAAGAGTGGAAAACCTAGTTACTTTCTAATTAATGTTTAAAACCCCTACAATTTTTAGTTCGTTTTGGTTGTTATATGGTGTGTCTTGATAAAATGAGACTAAAAGTCTGTAGAAATGCAAGACAGAAAATTAAGCTACAAATTCTTATTTTGCAGAGTCAGAGTATTCCCTTGTAATTGTTTTTTCTAGGCAAGTGGGTAAGACTGAGATTCTGTGTACACAAACAAATCACTCTAAAGAGCTTGCTTTGACTAGCAGTGCTCCAGCCTGCTGATGTGGGCGGCTGACCCCGACCATGCAGGTCAAGTGAAGTTCTGTTCAAGCACTCAAGTTTTTTATTATAGGCAAAAGTAGCCAACACTTAAAACCATTTTTCTTTCATAGCATGTTTTTGACTGCACACTTGAACTTTAAGGCATCACATGGCTTGATGTGATGTTTTCATCATGCCCATGATGGGCTTAGCACTTACAGCAACATTGATCTAAAGTGTGAACCTTAGTCAAAAGAATAGCTAGGTAAAGCACCTCCCAGCTGAGGTGCAGTAACTGAACACATGTGCATTTTTTTTCCCATTACAAATCAAAGTAAAAGTGCATGTAAATGGCTTGGTATTTATTGCAATGAACTAAAAATACACAATTTCAGCACAGATAGCTGCAGGGTCCATGCGATGCTAACAAATATTAGAGAATATGGCAAGTAAAGTCAAAGAAGGGATGTTCTTCAGCAGTCCTGTTTTAACGAAATCATATATGTTTAAATATTTAATATCTAAATTGATACCATTTGTTCTGAAAGAGATAATGATTTGTTATTTAGTCTCTTAAATATGCTGGATTTCTCCTCCATTTTCCTGAGAGATTATAAAATGTTAAAAATTACGCACTGATTTTTCCTTCTCATTGGAAAATGTAGTAGCCACCCTATCCATCTCATTCCAAGATCACCTGGCATCTCTGCACTGAGTCTAGCCATAAAAAGAAGCCACATGGTGATAAAATATGTTGCTATATGGCTGTTTCTTGTTTAAGTAGAGCCATAAGACCCTTAGGATTTTTGGTATATTAATGTAAAACAAGTCTTCAAGATTTCAATACTTGGTATTCTCCACTCTGCCCTCCACCCCCAACCTATCTGACTTTAGTAGCATTCCTGGACTTTTTAAACAGCTCTTTGTCATAGCTTGATAGCTTTTTCCTTACATGATCAGAAGTGGGTTGTTTTCATTATGAAATTGGTTACAGATTTTTAAACTTTGCCAAATATTATCTCTGAGACTTCAAAAACTGTTTTGAAAAATATTTTTTTTAAATGGAGAAAGGAAAACTCTCAAATGGTACTAATTTTTTTTTGACATGTCTGAAACTCATCATTTCTCAATATTTTTTCACCCACTGGAAGATTTTTAGTGATTTTTGGGGTGTGAAGTGTAGCAACGCAGTGGTTTGATGGCATTTTGGTTGTTACATATGCTCTTTGAATTAGACTAAACGAACACTTCTTCTCAACCTCATGAAAGCACTCCCATCACAGAAGAATGTTCTAGTAGTACAGACAGCAGTTAAGAATGCTTACTTGCAGGCTGAGAATGAGTGCTGCTATGCAAAGGTCATTTGTTCTTTACTGTCATCCTTGCTAACTCTCTGTTTCCTTCACAAGAGGAATTAATTAAACAAAACACAAAGCAAATAGACTTATTTGGGGAGTAGAACTATTTCTTTCCACCCCCTGCCCTGTGAGACCTATCCTCCATTCAAAACTGATAACCCCCTCAGCAGGAAGCATCTGACATTTGCTCAAAGATTACACAGTAGTTGTAGCTCATAGCAAAGCATGTGATGTTGCCCTAGCTGAATGTAATTACATTTCAGTCACAAGTCTATGCTGGATCCATTTTATTTTGTTCTCAGCTATATGAGCAGGACAGAGATTCAAACAAAATCATTAGTTCTTCTAAGCTGAAGGTGTTTATCCAAGGTGTAATGCCAAGGATCTCAGAGCTCCTGCAGAAATTGTCATTTTTCTTCAAGATTTTCTGCCTTTTCTCCCCCAAATTCTGCACATGTAATTCAGATTGTATTTTAATTCTTTAGCAAGCACATAATTGATGAAAATAAGGGCAGGAAGGACCTCGTTATTTTAGTCGTTGCAAACAGTTTTCTATCTTTTTGCGTGCCAAATTTGAGTGACTTCCAATACTTGGTTTCCACAGGTAGGATATAGATCCTACTCCCCTCCTGTTGCTGTAATACTCTTCTATCTTGGTAGTATACCAAATGTGCTCTGCAGGACAGAAAATTTCAGTCTTTGTTATCAATTGACCTTCCTGTTTAAATTATTAAAATGCCAAATCCTGGAGAAAAGTAGATTTTTAGTATGTGGGGTTGTTTTATTATTATTAGACTGCTTTAATAATGGAAAGAGAGCTAAGAAAAGCCAAGTTAACAGCATGACATTGTTTCCGTTATGGGGTCAGGCATTAATAGTGAAAGACAAGGTTCCATATGAGCAGAATTTGGATTAGCAGCCGAAAGTAACATGTTTTGCAAAAATTCAGACCAAATACAAACATAAAACCCAAACTGCTATGTATGATACTGCTTCTCCTAAAAATAGAATTCATGTTTGTGTAATGAGCCTGCAATTATTATCTTCACAGAGTTGATTTTGTTATTGGTGATGCTTTCTATCCCCAGGGAGAAAATCCAGCCACTGAAGAAAATGCAAATTTTGCCTTGGGTTTTTGTGAAATGTTTTTGCTCATATTCCATTTAGAGTGGATACAGGATGAAGTTGTGACTTCTGAAAGGAAGTTGGTTTTGTAACTCAGCAAGATGCATTTTAAAAGTTGAGGTGTTCTCATTCATATTTTGGTAGCAGAAGACTTTTTTACTGCTTTCATTTTTAGTCCCACTTTCACTTCAGTAAAGAAATCAGTATCAAGAGTGTATAATAATATACATCTGCCTTTTCCCACACAGCTTGTTTATGCTTTTAAAATAAGCAAGCTGAATCTTCACATTTTATGATTTGATACAATTAAGGAGGGAACTGATATAGAAGTCTACATGTTCTCTATAATTTAGAAAGGTTATAATTTTAAGCAAACCAATCAATATTCTTATCTTTAGTCTTCTTTCTTTTTTTCCTAGTGAACATTACATTATAGAGGTTCAGCTTCCAGCAAAGATGTTTGAGTTGCTGCCACAAGAGATTAAAGAAGGAAAGCTTCTTCGCATGTATCCAGTACTCTTTAATGTTGGAATCAATGAACAGCAAACACTTGCAGAGAGGTAAGAAAAAGTTGTGTTTCATGTTCGGTCTAAGAATACCATGCTAGGACAGGACATCTCTCAAGATGAAAAATAAATCTTGGTCTGTCTCATGTTAACTTGGTGTGTATTTTAGGAACTATTAAAGGAAGTAAGCACAAGCTATGAAGCAATGCAGGACAATGAAATAGTCCAAGTGCAGATATGATGCTATGCAGGGTTTGGTTTCATACGGTCAGCACCAAGTTTCCACTGGATACAGATATAAAATGGATTTCTATTTCACAGATGTATAACTTTGTTCATATACAGTACTTTGGCCTTCCCAAACATGCTTTTGAAAGTTTGAAATTCTTATTATCTTAAAGATGAAGTTAAATCATAGAATCATTTCAGTTTAAAAAGCTCTTTAAGATTGTTGAGTCCAACCACTAACCTCACACTGCCAGACCCATCACTAAACCATGTCCCTCAGCACCTCATCTATGCATCTTTTGAATATTTCCAGGGACGGAGAGTCCACCACCTCCCTGGGCAGCTCATTACAATGCTTAATAACCCTCTTGGTAAAAAAAGTTCTTCCTAAGTAAAATAGTTCTTTTTAAGAACTTCTGAAGAAGCTGGAAAAGTCATAAGCTAGAAAGAGCCTTTCATTTTTTCTCATCTTTTTAAGGCATTTTCCAGGGTTCAGGATCGGTAGTTAATAATAAGGAATGCATTAGTAATATGTTTGTAGAAGCATGAAGGCTAGTGTTAAAAGTTCTGATGTGTTAATATTAGCCCTCTGAAAAGATTGCTGGAAAGTAATTAGATAGTACAATAACAGTCAATATTTCACCAATCTGTTAATCTTACAAGAGAAGGGCATCCATCAGTCTTGACAAATTACCGAGTTTGATCAATGCTGAAACTGTAAAGCAAACATCAACAATGAGACAGCTACATTTTAAAAAAAATAATAGGTTTTAGTGATTTTATTAACAGAGCATTCAAGAGACATAATATGTATCTTTAGGTTGCATTCACTATAAACTCAAAACCAAAAGTGGAAGTGTAGCTGCGGAAATAGAGGGAGACAGTGAAAAAAATATTGACCTAGGAAATAGGCAAGAACTTAGGCACAACAGCAGTTTCATGTCCTGTACTTTGTAGGCAGCAGTCTTTCGAGAGAGAATTGGGTAGCTTAGTGGATGTTTGTACGAAATTTCTCTTGAGTTGCAAATGGTAATGTCCGAGAAAATTTAAGTAGAAAGCTGAAATAGGATACATAGTGTGAATCAGAAGACAGTAAAAACTGTCATTTTACTGGTGAAAGTGATGAGTAGTTAGTTAGAGAACTTGAAGTGTTCTTGAAAATGAAAATTATTTACTAAACACAGATGAAAATATATTTGATATAAAAGAAATATTCTCATGTGCCAGTAGTGCAAGTGACTACGGAGGAAATACACAAATCTTTTATCTCTTTGGCCCATTTAAATATTTAATTCCCTTCTGCATGTTGTATCAGTACGTTGGGTATCTTCTGATTTGTGTCCTGTTTTCTCTGCCTGAATTTTTCACTTACCTGTTCACGCCTCTCATTCTATACTTCTTCATTTCCTTGTCTGTTTTCCTTTGCTGTCTTCCTCTTCCTAATTTGAAGGCTATTCTAAAAATGAGTCGAAAAAACTTGTTTCTAACTACCTAAGGGACGTTCCTGTGTTGATATGGCATTCATATCTCTCATAGCAGAGATACCAGAAGATTTTTTTTTTCTATTAGCCTATGTGAAACTCGACTCTAGAAATTTGGTCTCAGGGAGAAAGATATTTTCCTATTTAGGTAGTCAATTCATGGATAAACTTAATAGCATCCTGATGTTGTCTGGGTTTTTTGCAAGGTGCATGATAATGACAATTTGGATTATGTGTTCCCAGCAGATTTGACTGCTGCAGGAAACCCCAGAAGATGCTCCTGAGCTATCTGTAGCACTAGAGAGCAACTGCTGAGATCTGTTTGCAGCAGTGAGCTTAAATGCAGATGACTGAAGCCAGCTAGCCTGCAGGTCATAACTCTGTGAAATGTAACGGTGAAATTGCTCTTCAACAGCACAGAAGTCTTCCTCTCATTAGTTTCTGATGCAAGAAACCAAGATAACTAACAGCTCTGGACCAGTGTAGGGTAGAGAGGGCACAGAGCAGTAATCAATTTGACTATTTATAGCAAATATTCTCAGACAACAGCAGAAATTAGTTCTTCAGAAGGTTTTCTACCTGACACTTGCATCTCTTCCATCTTGTGCAGCTTCAATAGTGTCTAGCTCTGGTAGAAATTAATATACCTAAGCAACAGTAGAAATAAGAGATGTGGGAGTTGGTGTTCTCTACCTATGATGCAGGCAAGTTCCCAAAAAGAGCCCTTGAGTTCATACATGATTTGTGAAGGGAAGAAGAATATGCGCTTTATTGAACATTTGTCTGTAAATTGGTTACTTTGTCCTAAATTTGTTGGAAAAAAAAATTTATGTAAAAAAAAAATCTGAAGGACAATTTAGCTTTGGTTTGGTTTTGGGGTTTGGTTTGGGGTTTTTTTTTCATGATTTTGTTGTGCTTCTTTGTAGATTTGGAGATACCACTTTGCAGGAAAATATTAACCAGGAAAACTTAGAACTTCTAAAGGAATATTACAAGCTGTTTACGGAAAAAATGCCTCCTGATTGTGAGTACAAAATAATGCAATATCCAAATGGCTTTGAAAAGGTTTGTTAGGTGGAAGATTATAGTCAAGTAATATTAGTACAATATTAGTGTGCAGCTGTTACCTAACTTGTTCCATAAAGTTAAACACTTTGTGCCTGTACACAGTCCTGCTGAAGTCAGCAGTGATTGCAGGACCAGTGCCACAGCAGAAACCACAGGGAGAGTGAAACAAAGCAATGATGAACTAAACAGCTCTTTTAAAATATTAATATAATACGCTTTTTAATATTTCAGGTAGTCTGTACCTACTATATTTGTACAGAAATGCTCCTTGGGAATTTTCACCTATTTCAGCCATTCCCTTCATTCTTATTTTGAAAATGTATTAAGGTATGGGAAACCACAGAGCAGCCTGCGGATGCAAATATAAGCAATGAGCCACATCATAATGTCACTAATATGAATAGCATGGTTCCAATAGAATAGGCCCTGTATTTCAATTTTATAGAAACTTAGTGTTGTAAATATTACTATTCTGTTGTTCTGATTGTTGAAAGCAAACACTGAAAAGATCATTTGTATCAATTTCATCCTGTTAAAGTAGTCTTAACGCCTAAACTACATTCCCAAATGTCACAGATTTTACAGCCTGATTTTAAATAGCTTGGATTTAGATTTCTGTTCCTTCTCTTTGGGTAAGAGGGAAGTGAATTTTTTTAATCTAAGAATTATCACCCTGCAGGGCACATGTGCAACTCCTCATGGTAAATACTGCTGATCAAAATCCAAATCATTAGTTGATTCAAAGCTTAAACTTGCTTAAAAAACACCATGCATCGCTTACTTTTGCAAATTGTCCATGACATGTTTGTACTTGTAGTTATATCTAATGTGTCACTGTATATGTCTACATATTTATTTTTTGTATCAGGATGATTTTAATTTGCTAATGATTATAACAGAAGGGAAAACTCCATTAAAACGTTGGGTTATATGCTCATCTATCTATCCACATCTCTAGTATTTCTAGGATTTCTACAGAGAAACTCATTCAAGAAATCAGCAATTAATTTAGGGGAATCCTGCCAAGAAAGCATCCTGAAAAACTGCCCTCATCTGGTGTTAAGTCAAAGGAAGATCTGCTACATTGTAAATAGATCTGATTATATAAAAGCAAAAATATACATGCAGATAGTATTGGCTACTTTTCATTAATGGAAACTAACCTTGTACTGACTTCCTGCTGAAGGATTATTAGTGAGCCACACAGTCTTCCTGGACTCCTTCCAGATTGTGCAGGCTTCTGAGAACTATGCTTGTCTACTTCATCATGTCTTTTCTGATTATCATTGCCTTCTTGCTTTCTCTCTGCCTCTGAGATCTAAGTCTCTTCTTTGTCCAAATTTTTACAAAAGTCACAGCACCTTCTGGTTCCATTGCCCTTCTCCATAGTTCCCTGTCACTGTGCAGAGTCACTCTTTTGACTTGGAGGAATGTGATTTTTAAACTGACTCCCTAGAAAGAAACAACAACAAAAAAAGTGAAGTTCTCTAAGTTGCTCAGCTGGGGGGAGGTCTTAAATTCCTCCCCCGTGCGCACACTTCTGGGCTGAAGTTCTTAGGAAGATAAATCTCCATCAAAGATGGCAGCAGCCTGATGGTGCAGCCAAGTGAGAGCTGTTCAGTATTATAGCTCCTTGATGGTTTTGTCACACATTTCTGAATAGTTTCATGTAATGCCAAATCTGTTCTACAAAATAAATGCAGGACCTGGTTCACAAAGCTGTTGGTTACAAAGAGTGCTCATAAAGCCAGGCAGAATGTGAGGACTCAACAGTCCTTTTGTCCAGTCTATTGCATCTAACACTTTCACGCAGCCTCAGTTGCCTACTGCTTCTTTCATGAATTCCATTTCAAATAATTCCATTTTATGCTTATGTAAAGGTTTTGCTACTCTTGTGATTAGTTGTTATCTCTGTAGTTCTCATTGCAAATAATATTCTAGCTTTCTATTCCAAATTATTAGAAGTCTTCAGCAGCATGTGCCAAACGTTGACTTTCTTCTTTTAGATGAAGATGCACCCTGTCACTCACTTGTTTCTTAATCTCTTTAATTATCTAATAGGAAACTGAAAACAATAAAAAACAAATTGTCTCCAGAAAGGTTCCTACCAAAAATTCCAATCAAGTGTAGTTCTGATTTAGGCACCAAACAATACTGCTTTTATAGAATAGCTACTGATATTTAGGGTACAAAATTGTATGTTTGTTTTTTAGTAGTACATAATGAATTGAAAAGAACAGTTTAGAACTCAGTAGAAAATATAAAATCAGAGAAACTTATGTTGCAAAGTGTTGTGTCATGTGAGAAGAGGGATGCAATGCAAGGTCTAGAAATCCTGCAAATGTTTTCTTTGATAACATCGTAGTGCATGTAGCAGTAAATGCATTTTCAATAAATAAAGTCTTTAAGTCTGTTTTGTACTTCCAGACTTCTCCTCCTTATCATCTGTGAGAATGATTTGGTGGTATAATACTGCTTTATGATACAAAGAATTTCCACAATCAATCACCTCCTGTCAAGACACAGCTCATTTGGCAATATTATAAATTAGGTGAATCTTGTGTTACCTATGTTGAAGTCATCTCTCTGAGATGATGCATTTTCTGCTGTTGTGAACCAATGGAAGATTGCTTTGAAGCAATAATCACCTAGTGATACATTCTTATAATCTGGAAGCATCTTTTTGAAGTACTCATTGTATGCTACATGTTTTAAAGAAACATGTGTGGGATAAGTATAGGTGTCTAGCTGGTTATGATGTATTTTTATATATATTCTTTGCATTATCTAATGGTACGATCAGGAATTTTAATAAACAGATAAGACTCTTACAAAACTAGTTTGAATGTACATTTTCTGGGGGTTTTGCTATTCTTTCACAGTGTAAGGCAACTTAGACGTTTTTAGAATAGTTCTATAGTTCTTATAGTTCTATATTGACTATATTTAAATTACTTCTTAATAGGAGTCATGGATAAAGGAATTCATTACACATAAAAGGTTAATGCCTGTTGATAAGAGAGATCATTCCAGCTGTGATCAGTTTAGGAGAATGGATTTTGACCTGCCTTACTATTTACCTCATTTGTTGTCCTTTGAATGGAATATAAATCATAGTGTTTGGGTTTGGGACTTGAGTTGTTTGGGGATTTTCCCACTGGATAGAACATCCTATTCATTGAAAAAAATGTATCAGTTTGGTTTACTTTTTTTTTTCAACTGTTTCTGAATCTTTCTTTGGTGGGAACTATTATTTTTTTTTCTACCATAAACTACCATAAGAACACTTTATTTGAAAAAGATAAATGTTTTCAAAACTAATGAATATAAAGGTGAACATTAGAACAAAGCCTTCCTATATATACACACAAAACAAGATAAAATTAAATTGCCCTCTTGAATTCCAACTTGATATCTGTAATTAATAAAACTTCAGCTGCCATACGAGGGCAAGCAGGTAAAATTTTGGATTTTAAGTAAACCTGACATGATTTTGTATTTTGAAATTCAAGTCTCATTTAATTTCAGACCGAAAAATGTTCTTTGTTAGATTTTTAGGGGGTGTTTAGTGCTCTTGCTATTTGTCATGGTTTTGCCCAGCTAGGAAAATGGAAAAAAAAAAAATCATGACCTACCCACCCCCCCACCCCCGGTTGTAATTGGAGAAAATTAAAAATAACCCACGTAGGTTGAAATGAGAACACAAAACCATTTTATATGAGTAACTAAAGCATAATTTTAAAACAAAAATAAGATGTTCCATTAAACAAAACAAAAGTATTTTGACTTAAAAATAGGGAAAAAAATCTTTTAATCAAAGCAAGTTTTCATGTACTTGATTTTTTCTGCACTCATTTCTATTGAATGTCTATAATAGATAGTAAACAGAACTACAGCAGAGATTTGAATCCATTAGATAAAAGTTGAAGATGCTTTAATTTTGCATAGTGAAGATCTTAGGGAAGATAGGGCAATATTTAGAAAGAAATAAGATTTGCCTATTGTCAAAATATTTATCATAGAATCATTTCAGAAGGAAGAGACCTTTAAGATCATCGAGTCCAGCCTTTGTCCCAGCCCTGTCAACCACTAGACCATTTCCCTAAGTGTAACATCCAACCATCTCAAACATTTCCAGGGACAGTGACTCTACCACCTCCCTGTCCAGCCCATTCCAATGCCTGACAACCCTTTCCTCCTAATATCCAGCCTGAACCTCCCCTGGTGCAACTTGAGGCCATTTGCTCTTGTTCTATTGCTTGTTACTAGGGAGAACAGACTGATCCCCACCTTGCTACTCATGCTTTCCATCCTGCTCTCCCAAATAAGACTGTAAATAATAGACCTGTTCTTAACTATGGACATTCATCGTATGTGATATCAGCACAACCATATCATCAACCTTTTCATAATGAGCAACCTTATCATCATTTCTTTCCAGGTCTACCACATTTTCAAGAACAAAATGATTTAAAAGGATTGCTAGAAAATCTCCATCAAAACATCCAGGCCAAAAAGAGAAAGAATGTAGAAATCATGTGGCTGGCTGCAACGGTAAGGTCTCTTGTTTCAAATACATTCACACAATGAACTAATTTTCACATGCCTGCTAGTATTGTAAGTGGAATGGATTTTAAGGATATGACTGGAAAACTCAATTATTAAAGTAGATAGGCTGAAATGGCTGTCTAACATTTCCATTCTGATCATCTCTTCATCCCACTCATGAATGTATCTCCTCTTCCTACACTTGAATTACAGATTTTTTTTTCTCACTTGTAGAACTGACTAGAATTCAAAGTGAGAGTTGTTGACTTTTTGTCCCCTGTATCTTCCAGACCTTTGTCTGCAGAGCTTTCCTAGCCAGACAGATACCCTGTGCTGCTGCTTGTGGTTGTTCTGGCGCAGATGTAGGATTTTTCGTTTTTCTCAGTGAGATGTTTAACAGGGTAAAAGAGGTTTGTTTTTAGTTTGAGATATATTTTTTATTCAACTAAGTCTATTTTTAGGCAGAGGAATTCCTTCATCCCCATCATGGACTGAATCAGTTCCTTGAATGATGATGCATAGCTATAAATACATTACTTCATATAACACACAGAGTACAGTATTCAGCTGTGGTATTAAACTTTCTTTTGTTTAAAATTGTGTTTAAAAAAATTTGGCTATTCAAAATATCTTCCCTTTATTGTTTAGCATCCATAAGCCTTGAGGTATGATGCAGGACATGATTGCTTGCTCTACTTTTAGTTTAATATCACTGCACTCATCTTTTGATTGTCAGTAGTTAAGGCACTTCTGTTTTGTAAATAAGTGTCTAATTGTATCAATTCAACTCTAGTTAATCATGTTTTATGGGATTTTTAGCCAGTGTCACCATGACAGCCACTCTAAGGACATCGAGAGCAACACAAAAGAAGCTATATATGCAGGGAGCAGATTTTCAGACACAGGGAGAACACAAACAAAAATGTTTATCAAACAATGAATAATACTTTCTTTACTTTATTCACATGATTCTTCTTTGTTTCCCAGTTCTCTGGATTAAAAACAAACAAACAAAAAAACCCATAAAATCTCTCACAAACAACAAAACCACCCTTAGCTGTTTATTTAAAGATCAAACTTTATCAGGAATGTGAAATTCAACAAGATAATTCTCACGGATTTGGAAAAGTACCCTTGCTGTCTCTGGCCATTTATGCAAGCAGAGATGCAAGTCTTTGGTATCTACTGAAACTAAAGTGTGACCTTTTGTCTTGGGGAACTTTCAAGTCAACAGGCTAATAAATATTTGATGCAAAATATTAATAAAGTTTTCCATGACTTCACATTAACACCACGAACAAGACAATATGAATTATGTCTTTATATTAATGTCACTGCTGTAATTTTTTCTGTTGCTAATAACATTTTACCTTGGAGTTAATAAATATTATCACATACTAATGCAGTATAAATCTGTTGTGAGTAAATATATAAGCTTCTCTTGTAGTACCAGTTCTGCAATTACTATGAAACATTTCTATTTAAAGAAGTACATGATAAGTCAGTACAGGATAGTGTGGAATGAGCAACAAAGACTATGACAGAACTTATTTAATCTTTGTATATAGAAAGTTGTTTTTTATCATCTATTTGGGGTTCTCTGAAAATAATTTCATGGGTAAAAAGCATTCTTTAGATACACACACAATTTCAAATTTTTCCTCCGCTGTATTCTATTTCTCTTTGCATTACTTCACTGTTACCTTCTGAAATGAATGTTTCTGAGCGCATTGATCTACACACCATTGTACTATGTTGTATTTATTAATTGTAAAGGATGTAAGGCTATCCTTTGTCATTGCAATAGTTTTATGAGATTCTACATGGATATGCATATATATCTGGACCTGCATGTAATCCTCGTTGTAATGGGACTGCAAGAATGCATCTGCATTTCAAAAGTCAACTTTTTCAAATTGGTATTGCAAGCATTTCTTATTCTAAATATAATGGGTCAGAGATTTGAATGTTATACATTTTTATTTCCTAAGCTGCACTCGTCTTCTGCTTTGTATCAGAAGTAATCAGAATATTTATTTATCCTGGGTTTAAACTTCATAGTTTTATTTGCTATATCCCATCTTTAAAATTAATCACAATCATTCATTTAAATCTGTGTTGGTAAGAGAGGCTCTCTAAGGCTCTAATAAATGTTAAATCTATTTCTCCTCCACCTATATATTTAATAAACTTGGGGAAGAAGTGATCAAAATTGAGGATGAAATTCAGGTTGGACACTAATTGTGAGCTGTATGTTCTGATATGATTATGTTAATATATATTTGGTATTGTCTCTTACTAGATCAGATCATTGTGTTTGGCCATTTTAATTATTTTGTTTAACTGCTGCTTCTTAGTGAACTGAGTAATTTTGAAGATTTACCTGCACCATGGTAACACATCTCCTTAAATCAGAATTTAAGCATTTTTTGTTTGTTTTTTATTTACGTTTAAAAATTGTTTTATAGTTAATCTACTTTAAAAAGATTGAGCTATTTGTACCGAAATTCAGTGCAAAGTAAGTTTGTGGTTTATGGTCATTTGCTTGTTGTGCCCTGAATGCTTCTCGGTTCAAAACCGACTCTCATTAGCAGACACTTCATATGTATGCTGTCAGCTCAGATTTTGGATTTAGTAACCCTTCCTTGCATCAGAGGCTGTCACTCATACACAGCAATCATTTGGGTTTTTTTCTCGTGACTCATTCACTTGGAATAGTCGAAATGACTCGTGAACTTGAAAAGAGACTACTGTGAAGAGAACTAATCTCTTCAACTAATCAATTAACTTCTTCCACAGTGATACTTTAAAAAATTGTCTCTTAGTACTTTGTTTAAACCTCAGTGCAACTTCCCAAATCTTTAAACGGATTTAAGTTTGAAAAAGTTTAATTATAGGAGGGAAGAAACACTCACAGGTTCTCCGGTTCTTACTAGCCTGTATTTCTTTGGGTTCAAAGATAGATTCAGTTAATTACTTTACGGGATTCAACTTCTGAGATCACGCTTACCACAATATCATAAAGACCTTAAACACTGTGTTTTCTAGGCCACTGGGCCACTGATTTTAATAGAATTTCAGATAGTGCACTTAATGGATTTAAAAAAGTACTTATTTGCTGAAGTGAAATTATGAAGATCATGTTCCACTTTCATTCCACGTGATCATAGAATCATAGAATCATTGAATGGTAGGGTTTGCAAGGGATCTTTAGAGATCACCTAGTCCAACCCCTCTGCAGAAGCAGGTTTACCTAGATCAGATTGCAAAGGAACATGTCCGGGCAGGTCTTGAAGACCTCCAAGGAAGGAGACTCCACAGCCCCTCTGGGCAGCCTATGCCAGGGCTCCCTCACCCTCACAGTGAAATAGTTTTTTCTTATATTTAAGTGGAACTTTTTGTGTTCCAGCTTCATCCCATTACTCCTTGTCCTGTTGCTAGACACAATGAAAAAAGAGATGTCCCAACCTCCTGACACCCAAGTAAATGTCAAGCTGGGAAATTCCTCAAGTGGATGCCTAACTGCTGTAGTCTATTGCCTTCCCTATTCTCCTAACTATTTCTTTTTTTGGTACTATGATTTTCCAGAGACAGGAACAAGCAAAGCAAAATATTACCTTTTCTTAGGACAAATTCTATCAGGGGTAAAGTAAACCCACACTTGAGACCACCAGCTCTCCTTCAAATGTTTCAATTTTTTAGTAAAATAATGTTTGAACCCAAAGTATAAACTAATGGGCTGGTACAACCACAGACGAATTCTTAAAGTGAGAAATTATCCTTTAAAATATGTCATGTTTCCCTTATCCTTCTTAATTTTCTCAAAATATGCAGTCAATGTAGACAGTCCAAGGCAGTCATTTGTATTATTGTTTTAATTGTTCTGGGTCACTCATTAAACAGTTCAGACAATTAAGCTGTAATGAAATAGGGTGGTTGTCACAGAAAATGAGGGAGAAAAAAAAGAAGTTTTTCCTTTTGTAGTCTATGATAGCAGAAACACTTTTTTTTTTTTTTTTTGAAGTCCAGGAAATTGGATGTAATGATTTGGCAAGCTGTAGTATGTGTAGACATTTTAGTGACTTACTTAAAATACTTAGAACTAAATATGGAGTTTAGGTTTGTTTTTTTCTGTTAGGTCCAGTGTCAGTTTCTTGCTTCACTTGGAGATTTTGTGTTGGAATGGCCATCAGAGAGAATTGATTGCAACTACAGTGCAAGATGGTGTGCAACTCTCTTAAAATCAATAAGGACTCCTTTTTCCTCAGCAGGCATGTTATTTGTAGGCTTGTCCTACTAAAGAAAGCCCTGAAGTTCTGCTTTTAAAATATGTCATTTGGACAAATTGGAAATGGGCTATAGATCAGTAGCTATAGTCTTTTGGTGCTATTTTTTTTTAGAATGTTAACGGTGTAAATCTCTAAACATAAGATGAATTTACAGTTCTCTTCAGCACAAAATTTTAACTTTTGAGGGGACTGTGTCACATCGGCATGGGCATATTTCTTAGTATATGAAAATTCCCAAGGCAGTGCTTAATAACATTTAAATGCAAAGATGCAAATCAGCAACCATATCACAGAATCTTAAGGCTGGAAGGGACCTTGAAAGAGAACTAGTCCAGTCCCCCTGCCAGAGCAGGACCACCTAGAGAGTACTCAATGCTGCTTGCATTGGTGTACAGGCATCTCAAGAAGGAAGCCAATCGGGTAGGATTCATCCCCAGCACTCTAGTGGGCCTGGTTTTATGACCTTCCTCCTTCAATATTAGTTTAAAGCCCTTTCTATGAACACCACAAACTCATTTGCAAGGATCCTTCTCCCACTTAGAGACAGAGGAACTCCACCTGTCACCACACCTAGCATCATGAAAATTTCATCATAGTCAAAAACCCAGAGTTATGTTGCTGGCACCAGCCCCTGAGCCACCTGTTAATCAGGTGGGTTTTCCTTATTTGTTCAGTATTCCTCCCTGCCATGAGAGGGATGGAGGAGAACACTGCTTGAGCTCCTGAGCCATGTAGCATTCTCCCCAGTGCCCTGAAGTCCTCTTTAATAGCCTTTGAACCTCTCTCTGTAACCTTACCGGTACCAACCTGCATTACTAACAGTGGTAGTAGTCAGTTGGCTGCACCAGACCAGGGAGGATCCTGGCAACATCTCTTGGGCCCCAGGGAGGCAGCAGACATCTCTGTGGGATGGATCTGGTCGACATAGTCAGAAGGGAATCACCTACTACTATAACTCGAGTCCTCAATTCAACTCACATCTTCATGTTCCATTGCCTGGCCCATACCCATTACATAATGGCAACTGGGGAGGCATAGGAGGCTGCAAGGGGATTCACCTGCCTCCCCAAGAAGGGACCTGTATCCATTCCCGTCTATCTCATAGGACCTCTCTGTTAACCTGACTAGAAGATGGTAGGGGATCCTGTACTTCTTGTGAAGCCTCAACTTGTTGCTTACACCTCAGAGATCATAGATGCTCAGTCCAAGAATCTATCTCTCTCACACACTCCCTGACAGTCCTGAGCCTTTCTCCATCCTCCAATATGATTCAGGTTGGAGTTACAACATTTTAATGTTTTTTTTTTTCTCTTGAGAAACACTCATCTCTGCCTAGCGTGTAGAGAACACAAGATATGAAAAGGACAATCCTTTGATGCCTTTCTGTGTTTCAGATTTGCCGGAAGCTGAATGGAGTCCGTTTCACCTGTTGCAAAAGTGCCAAAGATCGGACATCCATGTCGGTAACACTGGAGCAGTGCTCCATCTTGAGGGATGAGCATCAGCTTCACAAGGACTTCTTTATTCGGGCACTGGATTGTATGAGAAGGTATGTGGAGATTTTTGCATGTCCCTTGCATTTTGAGCTAAGCCAGGAGCTACAGCGTAGAACGTTCTAAAGCTGGTTGCAAAGGCGTGATAGGCACCAGTCCTGATGTATCAGAGAACTGACCAGCAGAATGCCAGCTGGTAAGTCACTTCTGCACACAAGGTCTTTGCAACTGCATGTGTTCTCACTAATTAACAGTTTCTGAGATAGATATGTGAAAACTTGTGTCACTTCACCGATCATAGATTTTAATCAAGGCAAACAGCAGTTATTTTAACAACTTCTTAGGCTTCTGTAAGGCTTAAAATTCTAACAACATTTGATGACCATATTAAAGAAAAAGCAAAAAGAAGTTATTTCCTGTTTTAAGAATATTGTTTTAAATGTTTATATGCTCATTAAATCGTTCGTATAAAACTCAGAAAAATATTGTGAAAGCAGAATAAGGTTTTGTTACAGATGGCAATTCCTATTCGGTCATGTTACTAAAACGAAATATCCATCAGTTTTGGACTGATGGTGGTTGCCACTGTTTTCTGATAAAATCTTTACTGTGCTTAAAAACCGAAAAGCTTTATTCTAATTTTCAACTATGCAGAAATAGACACTGATGTTATCAGAAATGTATAATTAAAAGATGTAAAGATTTCCGATTATCTGAATCTTTAAAAAAAAAATGAGCAAAAAAGTTTTGATCATAAAGTGAATCCAGATGCTGTATTCTCTAAAGAAACTTTCATCGTGAGCTTTAATGAGTACTGTGTTGTCTTTTCTGTAAGAGTTTAAAGAAATGTGTCTATCCACAACATTCAAATAATACATAACAAAAGTCACTGCAAAACTAATAGAAAATATTCTGATCAGCCTGCAAAGAATTAACTGAATCATATCTTGCATTTGTGTGAAATACAAACTGTTGATATGTTGGTTAGCAAAGATCATTCTTAGTAACCAATCATGCTTAAAGTCTGTAGTTTATATTTCTTGACTTTAATATTTAGTTTTGTCAGATTAGGTGTTTAATGTCTAGATCAATGTTGTAGGTTTACACATGTAGGGTCTTTTGGCAAAGTTAGATATTCTGAAGAAGAAAAGTGATGTTTACAAAAAGAAATTGAGCACAGGAGTGAGATGGCTTACATGTAGGTCAGTTTGCAAGGTGCTACTGTGGTGTGATGCATTATACTGAGGTGTATCATTTTGTATGTATCATTAGCTTGCATAAATCCCTTAGTTTCTGCAGTATTTCAGTGAGTGAATGACTTGTGTGCAGTCTCTCATAACTACATGTTTTATCATTAATGAAAAATTTCTAAGTTTTATGTGTTAAACTTCATTTCTGTAGGCATTTCAAATACGATTTATTTTTCTTTTTCTTTCATGTCTCCAGTAAATACAAAAGTATGTAAGCTAGAAGAAATTACCAGAAAGGAAAATTAATTGTACAAAATCATTATTATGTTAGAATCGCAGGAGTCTGGAAATCTTTCACACATATAAACCTGACTTTTTTTTTTTTTTTTAAAAAGCCCTGATATTTTGTACAAACTTATTAGTACAAAAGCGTAGTAGGTTTTTGTAAGTAAATGTAAGCGACTTTAAGTGTTTTTATATCACATAATGTATCTCAAAGCTGAGAAGATTATCCTGTTAGTTGTATTTGCAGATAACAATAAATTGGAGTCACAAAGGAATGGTGAAAAGCCCAAAAAATCTGGAGAAAACTTAAAAAATAGATGAGCAGATGGGCATATGGGGGTGAAGCACCATCACAAAAATGTTAATTTTATGTTTTTGCTGTAGTTTTAAAAGTGAATAGCTTTATCCCACTATTATCCTGTAAATTAATTAGAAACAGCCTTGATGCTGTGTGTGATCATAGAATGCTTTCAGATGGAAAACAACTTGAAAATTATCAAATCCAAAAGGTGGAAGGTAATAAACTTAACCTGGGTGATAGGATTGTCTAGCATTTAAAGCAAGGGGTTTGCAAATAGTGGCAGTAGCATAAGAAATAACCTGCATCACTGAGGGAATAAATAGACTTTTTACCTGTTCTAGCTTCTATCTGTATAACACTGTTCATATAACTCCAGGTTAAATAGCAAAAGCCAATATTTTTTTTTTTCTTGTGAGCTGGTGATTGAAAGCCCAACAATTCGTAATAAAAGAATAAAAATGTCAAATGGGGACACAGTATCTAACTCTGTGGTACTCTCTTTGAGAGGTTGGTCAGTTTTAAGAGCTATCTTTGGGTGGGTTTTTTTGTATCTTTGGTGCTACAGACATTTGTCAATGACTGTTTCTCCCTCCTCACTGCCCATATGTTGCTGGAGATGCCTATGGAGCAGTGCTGGGAGTGGCATAGGTTTTCCTCCCTCTCACCCTTGACTAGATAGTCTGGCAAGGACCCTCCAGCTGTTTTTTTCTTGTTTTAAGCAGATGGAGAAAGGTGAATTGAAGAGAAAAGCAATTTGAGAACAAATTGAGAAGGAAAGAACAGCCAGGAAAAGGGGGAAAAAAAGTGCCGTAATTTCCACAGGAAGAGATGTAATGGCATTTAATCTAAGTCTCCTGTATTTTACTTGAGGGAGGTTTGGCAGCTACATTTTTGAGATTTGTGTGAATGAGATCAACAGATTTGGTTGTTGTTCTGATGTTTGCCCTTTCATCCTTTCTTTTGTTTGGTTATTATCAGTGTTATTTGAAAGATTATGTTGTACGTTTCTAAGCTTTTCCTTTCTGCTTGTAGAAGCTTTTAGAATGATTTTCGCATCTAAAAGATCCTATTTTGTTTTAAGAGCAGTCAGAGAAAAACTCTTTTTGCCATTTAATATATAATTTTAGCAATTTTCTCCCGATATATCTTCTCTAGATCACTTAGTTAAATTCTGTCAATCAAATCTCTTTATGCTGATTGCCTCAAATCACTTCTATGCCTTTCAAATGAACAGGTAGGCAAGAAAAAGTTGATTTTAACGTCTAGAATCTTAACAGACTGGATTGATTTTTTGAAGCCTTCTTTCAAGAGTTAACAGTAGGAGATGGCGGGTACTGTGAAACAAAATGAGTTGTAAAAGTAAGTTGCGATTCAAAGGCAGCCTTTATTGGAAACGCCATAATTTTGAGATATGAAAATTATAAAGGTTCATTATTATTTTTTTTTCCTGCCAGTGCTGACACAGCTTTGCTGACTGTTAACAGGAATCATGCACTCTTGAGTTGGTGCTTTCTTGCCACCAGTAGTTTGGAGATGCTGGACTTTTGTGTGCTGCTGCTTGTCAGCCTTACTGATGTCCCTAGAATTTTGATCAAACCAGAGGCAATTTCAGATGTTTTAGTGTCTTTGATTCGATATACATTGCATGATGTGTTTTGGAAAACACTGCCAGTAGCTGTTATTTAATGGCTTAGTTTGTAAGTGGAATCAGTGCCTTCTAGTGATACACAATATGATGTTTATAGTTTCTTACAAAAAAAATAAAGCTATACAAAAATCTTTCCATTAGTTTCCCCTACAGCTTATGAAAAATGATAGGAAACGATATGAAATAAAGCCTTTTCACTTAGATTGTGTAATATATGGTTTTGTCTTCTGGGTGTAACACTAGCCACTATGATGTGGCAATTGATGTGTATGTGAAGCAGCTATTCCATAAATAATTCTACATATCATAGTTTGTGTGGTATATATGTGTGACTTCTATTGATTTTAGTGACCTGCATAGTGCGGAATGAGGAACATTGATATATTATACCCTCTGTGTCAAATGCTTGCAACTCACATCATATTAAGATTGTATTTATAATAGTACTGTCACTTTTTTTTTCAATCATCAATATTCTTTTCTTATTTTTCCCTTCGTCATTATAGTAATATTTCCAATCATTAAATGTTAACTATGTCCAAAGAGATAGTAGAGAGGCAAAACTGATTTACCCGAGTTCACTGCAGTACGTGTCATGATTCAGCTTTTCATCTTTGGAGGTGGCCACTGCTTAATGGACATCAAACCCTGGAAGACGGGATTCTACAAAGCAGTTTTGTAAAGCCTGTTTGATTTTCTTTTTTTCTTAATTTCTTCTTTATTTTCTGAACTTTTTTAATTCTACTATTTCAGTGACAGAGCTCCTTTTCAAGGCCATGGGAAGTGAGTAACTTTGGAATTTCATGGGTTTTGAGCATGTTTCCAGTAAAGGCTCAAAAGTAAAAACAAGCAAATTAAATGACAAATCCATTCTCTATGGCGAATCCTTTAGGATTTCAGCCTTATCATCATTTTTACCAGGGTACAATACCTGTCAGATATTTCAGACATTGAATATAAAATTAGATTTGTTGTGGGACACACTGTTTTCACCTGAAACAGCAGTCAAGGATATTTGAGATTACTTTAGATACATTACCTGTCAAACATCTGATTGAAGCACAAATACAAAGAATTAATGTCTGGGCAACTAGTTACGGACTTTTGATGGCCCAGCTATCAACAAATAAGTCTTCTTTAAAGAGCTGTTTGAGTGCATCATTTCTTGAAGATCATCTTAAAGACACGTGAGTTGAGAAGGAGGAATAGCTGTAATAGCTTTAATTGGGGACTTTCAGATGTTCTGAATGGAATCCATAGGTCCAGGCTCAGATGGACCTTGGCCCTGGAGGGGAGGAAAGGGACAAGATGAGAGACTGGGATCCACGAGCAGATCTTCTGCCTTTCTCCATCTCCCAGCATTCCCCTTGTGAGCTTGTGGGAATAGACTCAGTGCATGAGAGGTCATGCAGAAGAGGAAGCACATGTTCTTCTCTAACCTTTTCTTTTTTTCCAGCCCATGTGACCTTCTCCATCTTTTTTTTTTTTTTTTCCTGAGACTATTAGCACAGTATCAGCTTGGCTTACAACATAGTTTTGGGGTTTTTTTATGATTCTTTAGAAACAGTATTTATATTTTGAGGTACAAACTTTAGATGGAAAGATTTACTTAATGTATTGAAAGAGTCTTGGTATTAACTAACAGCAAGGTGCAGTTCTGGTGCATTGAACCATCATCAATTTTGGGGTTTAAAATTAAATTACAGCTTTTTTAAAGCAACAATGTGCAGAGGAAAAGAAAACAAAATGGAGAGAGGTGGTCATGAGATGTAATAAGAATTAATACAATTTGTGCCTTGTTGTAGTCTTTTAGAATAAAGGTCTATTTTTGAGCATCTGTCTGAAAAGGGGATTTGTAGACAATGATTGCAGACAAAGATTCAAATGGTAGCTTGAAAAGAGTGTTAAATCTACGGTTTTCCCATGTAAATACTCAACTTCACAGAACTGATCTTTATAATGCATCTTTAAAGCAATTCTCTGTTTTTTAAGACTTCATAAGACAAAAAAAAAAGAGGAAGGAAAACAAAAGAAGGAAATACTAACATTTAATTTACACCATATTAGGTTCAAGAAGGTCATCAGGCAAAGTAAGTAAAATTGACAGTTGTTTTGTAATACAGTCTCACGCATTTGGTCTGTTCCACTGGGGTGACATGTTCAAGTCCATGTTTTGCAGGGGAATGTCCTCTAACTGACTACAGAAGTTTCATTTCTTCTATGCCTGATTGTCCAACTTCTTCCCAAATACTGTTTTCAGACTTCTTCCTGATTAACAACCCAGTCAGAGTCCTGAGAACATTCTCATGAAAACTTAATCATCTTCTTTCTCACCAGACTATCACTTGAATATTTCCCTCTGGTTGTTCCTTTCTCCCCTGCCACACATGGGGCTGCCTTTTTCTTTCTTCATAGCTTGGGCACTAGCCTCAGTAACAATATAGAGAACATAGCAGAAACAGTCCCCTTGTCTCATTGCATACACTTTGTATTGCAGCGGTCGTCATCTGCCAGGGAGAAAAGTGGCAAGGAAAAATCTTGTCTAACCCCTTGACCTGGCAGACATTCAGCATAGATTGAATCCTCAAAGCATGTAACTGCTGAATTTTAACAAGCGTTTGTTACAAAAAGATGATTCAAAATCTTGCAGGAGCAGACTCTTACAGTAGTTACATCTCTCATACCTTTATTACCTTGGTGCAGAATATGAAATCCTGCTCTTCAGCATAGAGTTGCTAGTAATCATCTCAAGAAAAAGAAAAGCTGTATTTTTCTCCTTTAAATGACATTGTAAGTTTGAACTTATGATGAACTAACAATTGAAAGTAAAATCTTAATGGAAGGCATTGTGTAACCTTAATTATAGTTACTCTTCCCCTGGAACCTATAATAATATTCAAGGGTAAACAGTAAAAACCTTTGCCAGTCTTTGCCAGGAATATTTTAAGATGTGACCCAGACTATGTTGCCAAAACACTGAGCTTTTCAGCAGGCATTAGACTAGAATTTCTGACGCAAATGCTGTTTTCCCATCAGTCCATGGGGGAAAGTTATTACCATAAGCAATCTGTGTTATCTCTACATTTTGACACCATCATTTCGCAAGTCCTTAAAATGCACCTGTTTCTCCTTCACTGATTATGTAGGAATGGTAGGTGCTCCAAGAGGACTCAGAACCTGACAGAAAATTTTAACAATTTTAACCACTGTATAGCAGAACATACTAAGATATCTTTTAATATAATAGAACTTACTAAGATATCAATTGCAGCGTATTACAGTAAAAAAAAAATAGTTCCTTTATCATTGAAAAATAAAATGTTTGATCGTGTTTGGGTTTCAGCTTTGTGACAAGAAAGAAACCTTGATTTCCTGTGATCTTTTTCCTGGACTATGTACATGACACCTACTTTAGCAGGAGGTTTGGACTAGATGATCTTCAGAGATCCTTTCCAACCCTGACCATTCTGTGATTCTGTGAACTAGAATTGCCAGAATTCCAATCAAAAACTCCCTCTACTCTTCAGTTGCTCTGCTCTGATCTGTTCATTTCTCGATGGGATATCGAGAGGATAAATAGTCTATTAATTATCCCATGTTAGTATTTGCCATATCTTGACCAAAATGAGAGTATATGGAATTGAGCTGTGCTTTCCCTCTTGGCAGATGTTTTAATTATTCTGTGTGGATGGTGAGAAAGATGTGTAAGTAATTATCAGATACATACTATGATCACTTAGTTTTCAAAACCAGCCAAACAAAAAAAAACATATCCAATAAATTTACTTTTCCGTTTAGTACCATAGTCTGTGCCTGGATCCTTAATAATGCAGGAGTGAATTTAAACACTGAATCTTGATTAACTAAAGAAGGACAAGGAAAGTGCTTACACTATTTGAACTCCTAAAAAAGCTCTTCTAATGTAAAGTGTTTGTGTCACTGGTGTCATACATAGATTACAGGACCATAACTTTCCTGGACTTCATCTGCCATGGTTCGGCAAACCTAGCATGCAGGCAGTCAGATTATCTTGAAATATTCTGTGGTGTTCAGTTTTGACATTCTTCTAGCTGTCCGTGGAAGACTTCATTCATTGCCTCATTCATTCGTTGCTTTAGTGCTTATCACACAGAATCACAGGATCATATGCTGTTGCTTCTGCAGAACTTGCATGAAAGACTATTATGTGAAATCAGATATAACTAGATGCATTATACTCAGAATGAGTAATACTAGGTTTCTTCCAATTAATATTTTCTCTGAGAGCATGTGGGGAAAGTTCTGAATGCATATTTATTATCTGTGCCACAACGTGCCACAATTGAATTACTGTGGCTTTGACCACATACAGCTAAATCTCTCAGGAAAAGCAACACTGCTAGGTCTAAAATTTAGATAAGAAAGGAACAGGAAATGAGAATAAGTGGGTAGTAATAGCATACAATAGCTGGTTAAAATTATCATGAAACCAGTCTCCTTCAGAAGTTATGTGCCTCTGAAACAATATTCTTCTCAAAATAATATAACATTGCCAGGGAGACCTCAGGACTTCCTTCCTGCAGTCCCAACTGTGTACAGACTGAAGCTGGAGAGGACACAGAAAGGAGTAGCAACTAGCTCCTGTTCCGGAAAGGTTGTTTTGGAATAATAGATCCAGCATATCTTCAGGAGAAAGATGGCACGGCATTTAGCTACAGCTCTAGCTGGTTTATGTAGAAAGCAAGTGACACTTCTAGGTCCATTTTTGCCCCATTTTAGTCTCCCTTAATCACTTCAAACAACTTAGTTTCTTTTGTAGGAATACTCCTTGCTTATATAATCATCATCTCTTCTCATCTCTGATTTTGGTGAGTGACATTTACTAAATGTGTCTTCATCATGACAGCAAACACTCGCAGACTTTCACCGGCATAACTAGCAGCAGCAGCAAGCTGTTTTTAAGTGTTTTCTTCCAGTACAAGTCCTGGTAGTTGTTTACTGTTGAGTGACCAAAAGAGTTTCCTCTTGGACTATAATGTATTTGTTATGGATTTCCTATTTCCATGATATTATCTGTAGTTGGCTAGAACTACACCCAGTATCAGAGTCAGCAGCATTATATTGCTGTCTTGTTCTCTGGATTGTTTAGAGATAAATTTGGGAGATAATTTTGTGTTTTTAATAGCCTAAGCCTCTACTATAATCTGTACGGATAGGAAGTATGTGTTTATAAGGAAATTAATGCAAAGGAAATGTTGGAGTCCTTCCAAAGTGCATAGCCAAATCACTCTGCAGTTGACTCCTACTGTTAGAACAGTTAATGTGGTTTCTGCAGCGTTGGGACTTAGTGGTGCTGAGTTATATTGTAATTCTAAACATACCTTATGCCAAAATCAGTGATTTGGCTGTGCAGCTGCAGGACTGGTTTTGTACTTTGCTGTGGACCTACTTCTGTGCCAGCTTATCTTCTCTTCCCACCTGGCTGTTGCCACATACATATTGTCTGACAGCAGTGGGAAAAGCACTTGTCTTTTTCCCTGTGTGGGAGATGTTCCTAATACACCAGGAGAGCACCAGGGGAGAGTTTCTACCTCTGCAGGGTCCTGGGATCCCAGACAAGGATTAGGCAGGTCACACAGACCAGGGAGATCAGGTGGAAAGGGAAACGCTGTTTACTGTGATTGAAATATTTTGGCTATATGATCCAGCCTCCTAGTTACATTACCTGTTGATGAGCCAGGAGACATCTCTGCCTGTGGTACTTGGAAGCTTCACTTACCACTGTTTAAAAGATATGATAGTATTGTCGTGTTAGGAGTATTGTTGTTTGGTTTTTTTAATCAGTTGTTTGTAGCCTTTCTGCTTTTATTCCTTAAAGGAGAAAATAGCACTTTTGGGGGCGATTTGATAACTCTTGAAATATTCTGAACATCCATAATTTTAATATAAGTAATGTTACCGACAGGACCAAAGTTTACCATACTGATGTAATTAGCTCAGTCAAGGTTTATGGCTCTTTTAGGGTGGTTAGAAGTTTCTTTTAATGGTTTATAGACTTACTGGGGAATGATAGTCTGAGGCCCAACTGAAGTTTTTCTGTAGACTGGCATTTCTAAGAAGACTTCTTCTCTTTCTACTTTCCTGATGTATAAGCAGCCTTGGTTTCATTATACAGTCTCCCACTTTGTCTCTCTGCAGCTTAACTGTGTATTTCCTCACACTGGTGAGAATATAATAATCTTTGAGGTTTCTTATCTCTCATTTGAATTTAGCTGTACTCAGTCAATATGCCCCAAGGTTGCAAGATGCGTCTTCTTTTCCCTCACACCAAGCCCTAAAATGGAACCTTTGCTTCTACAAGAAGACAAGCTGAAAAGGCAGCAGCTAATTATTATCAGCTTTAGATTAATAAGCTGCACCTTGCTTGGAAAAAAAATAAATATGTCTTCCACAGCCACAGACCCAGTCCAGTCAGTCAACATTCTCAGAAATTGGGAACTTGTTGAGATTACTGAAAAATGAAAGGATTAAGGAGCAATCTGATGACATAGTCACTCATTTGTAAAAAAGACCATGGCTCTAGGGTGATCTGATTAACAGTTTGTGTCTTGGGTAAACTGGCAAGTCTGACAAAAATGTATCCTTCTTGTCAAAATAATACAGTTTTCATATGCATTTTGCAAAAATCACTCCTTCAAAGTTTCTGAGATTTTAATTTCAGTCTGTTTATAACTCATTCTTAACTGCTGAAAAGGGAGCTTCTACAGAATAGAAAGCAATCAGCAACAGGAAGGTTTGCTGCACAACCTCCAGCAAACTGTCTTGTGGTGGTGTGATAAGCAGAAGATGGGAGTGTCTACAGTAGATTGTTGCAGAATGGTTTTCATAACAGCTTTCAGCCAGGAAATAAAAATCAACACCTTTAGTCTGGTTTATTCTGTGCTTTTTTATTTTTCAGGTAGGATTTTTTAGCTCACTTAGGTTAACCAAAACTGGCATGAGCTCTTTTCTAAGTTTATTTCAGCTAATAAAATGGCTATTACATTGAATGCCCCAGGAAAGCTAATAAAAATGGCTAAACTGGTGCTTTGTCAAAGGCAATACTGGGTGGTTTTGAAATTATCAAAGTAGCATCAGGACAAGGCAAGAAGTTAGAATAATACCTCTATTCTTGAAAGTCCATTAATTGATTCTAGAATTACAGAAGAGTCTCATCTGATAATATTGGTTATAGCTGATTAGACTCGTTATTCATGAGGTTTTTTAAAAATGGCATGTTCAGTGTTTGCTGCTCCACCTTCTGTTCTCTTCAATGTACACTTAAAATATAGCCTACCCTACTTTAATATTACTACTAGCTGATGTTGCTAGATGTTCTTTCTCATTTAAGTCTTATAATAAAAAAGATGTAACACAAGTTTGTTTCCTGAAAAAAATTTGAAACTTTCTAATACCTAATATGTATACACTTAATGCCTTTCATTTAATAATCACTAGTGAAATGTAGTAGAAGTAGGTCAAGAGCTGAGATTTGAGCAGATGTGCAAACACTTCTTAATGTCAAACGTTCTTGACTCAAACAGTGTGTAACTGACAAGCAAAGGCTGAGATAAAGAAATGCACTTGTATCTTTTTCACTTTTCAATAGAAGAAGGAAGGTACAGAGATGTCAAGTTACTTACTCAAGACTAACACAGTCCTCTCCTTTGTGGGAAACTGAATTTGGATCTACTTTTTCTTAAACAGAAGCTCTGGTTTGTTTTAAGTAAAAGCTGTGTTGCTGTACTTGAATGTGCAATATCAAGGCTTATAAATAAGGTTCATTGCCTTACTGACATTCGCAGTTCTGCACATTAATAATTATCTCTTCCCACTCCTTTTTGCTACTTGAGTTCATGCTGACATACCACAGGCAGTGCATGTTTAAAGCTTCTTTCCCTCCAGGACACTGATGAACTGGTGTGTAAACTGCCTGATTGTTGGTGGATAGTCCTCCCTCAACATCATACTGAATAAAGTCATGTCTTCCTTTCTTACTGCATTGCTGCCTCGGGGAGAAGGTTGCTCCCTGTGTCCTCTTTCTCTGCAAAAATTTGCTGCTGCCATGGTATTATCAGCAAATTTATAGGCAATTGCTTTAAATATAGTTTGACATTTCTGTTACACAGATTAACATCATTTGCCATGTGAAGATGCACTTGAATTCATTCTTGAAATGAGCTAGTACATGTCAGACCTGTTTATTTTCCCTCTTGGGCAGTGGAAGTGACCCAAGAGGTGCTGCCAAGTAGAGAGGTATTAATTTTACTTCTCTAGGGTTTCCCCTATTAACCTGCCTTGCTGCCTTCTGTAAGATATTGTCTTGTCTTATTATTGCAACTTACTTCCCTTTGTTGTTTTGTGAAGGGAAAATTAAGTTGTTTCCTAAGGCCCTTAGAGTGGATATGGCCTTTTACATCATGCTTACTTTGCTCCACAGAAGTGTTGGTTTTTTGTGACCAAGGTTATTGTCTGTCTGGCTGTAATCTTTATTATTTTAATGTGGTGGATTAAAAGTATACAAAATATTTCTTCTGGCTAAAGAGAATTCAAATCACTTTTTGGTGGTGCCTTGACAAGCTTGACAGCGAAATTTTGCCTCCTAAGTATATTGGTCTGTGTGGTATAGGATGTAACCTGCACACACACACATATAGTCAAAGAAAATGAAAAGTAGGAGTTACTGCATTTCATTTTGTCACATTTTGCTGTTTTAGTCTATCACATAGTGAAAGGAATTTTTAAAAATGGCTTACAACTTTACAATTTTTTTTCCCAAGACAAGAAACAGTTTTTTGAGTAATTTATTTCTACATCACTGTGGTTTCTGGTTGTTTTACATGCAAGTAAAATTTAGTTAAAACACTTGAAAACTTCATGTCCTCTGTTGCCCTGTAGGTTTACTATCTTCAGGTGAAGACAGTTGTTTGTAAGTAAAGATTTTACTGAGGTAGAAGTGCTGGGAAAATTTGGTCACTTCATGTAACATGAACTATTTTCAGGGACAGTACTGAAACTTGAATGTACAAACAAGTTTAAAATCAGACATTTTTTCTCACTTTCAGACAAGGGGTATTCACTAGTAAGAGAATACTGAGCAAACACATAGCAGAATGATCCAGAAAGGTATTTGTAGTCTTAGCTGATTTTTTAAAAGTTATTTTTGTGACAGAGGTCTCTCAAATTGTTTTCAGTTTGAAAGGCAATCATTCTTCCTGTCATAAGAATCTTCCTCTGTGCAGCGCAATAGGGATAACAAAACTCATTTCAGTCTCAATTCAAGTTTAATTCCAAGGTAAAACTTGAAATGAGGTGATAATGAATTTGAATTCATGGTTTTGATTATCTCCTGTGTGCTCTGATACACTACAGATATTTTTCAGACATGGTTCTGTTCTGAGTGTTTGTCTGTTGAGCAGATTAAAAATTGAATTTTTCTGCTTTACTTGCTGTTACAATTAAAATAGCAATAACATTTGAAATTCAGCTCTTAAGTTTGAATCAGACCTACCTAAATACATACCCAAAAGAAGTTAATAGTTGTGAAAATCATGATGTGATAATTCTAGGAAATAATAAACATTTGGAAAGCAAAACTCACAAAAGCATTTCACAATCCCAGCTATGCAGTCCAGAGGGCACTGTGGTGATAACAGTGGAGGGAGCCACCATTTCCCTCAAATTCTTTGATTTGGACAAGTGCACCTTTTCTAAAATATTGGTTTGTGCCCTATATGTTTAATATACTTATTGACAAATAGCCTTTAACTGAAATAAAACTGGAATAGCTCTAGCAAAGTTGAAAAAACTACACCAGCAAACACTGGCTAGAAATTTGCTATCAGATCTCTGGTGAGCCCAGTCCCATCCACTGCTCCAAGCAGCCACACCAGCTGTATTGCAGGCATGGAAGGGAATGCAGACCTTTGCAATGCTGTGAGCAGTTCTTTCTGGCCAGTCTGTTCTCCACTAACAGTCCACACAATTAGTTAAGTGAAAAGCATCCTCTCCCTTTCCATTTGGCTTTTCTAGGCACAGTTGAAGTAGCAGACTTTCCCAAATGTGGCTTTTTGTAGTGTGGACTTCACTGATCTCAATAATAATTATAAACAGGTGAAATAATGAGTCCACACTGGGCTAGCAGAGTAAAAGGATCTTTACCCAGACAGGACCAACACCTGCGATTACGGTGGGCTGCTTTATGCAAATGCCAACACTGTGTTATTACTGCATTACAAAATGCATTAAGCATCCAATTTCCTTTGTAAATGAAGCAATGTATTACCTCAATTGCTACTTTTGAAACTATCTGCAACTTCAAACACAGATGTTAAAAGTAATGGAATTAAATGAACCTCCTCTGAATTGCATTCCTAGAATAGAGAAGTGTTTTTAGTAGGAGTTGTTTAATTATAAAGTTTATTAAATGAAAAACATATTACAATGTAGAGGAAAAAAGTCAAATGATCTTTCATAGCAAAAGTAAAAACTGTGAACTTGCTATCCATACTCTATTGGGTATGGAATGCCAAAATAGAAATAAAAAGACATTTAGTCTTGTTGCAAAGCTTAATGTTCTGTACTACTTTGTAACAAAGCCCAAAACAGACAATTGCTTGCTTATTGAAGTTTTTTATTCACATTACAGAAGAAAATCAAGACTGTATTTTAGAAATAGTCTGTAGTAAATTGAACTTGATGTTGTTAGCCACTGTGTTTGGCTGGATTTATGGTGCTGGAAAGAAAATCTGAGGCTTGTGTGGTACATTTTGTACGGGATATAGGTTTAGCACAAGTATGGGCTCTGTAAAAGTGGGGGGAAAAAACTTTGGATATTGGAGAATTTTTTCCCAAAGCTTGCTGAATTCTGTTGCACACTCAAAATCAAGCTGTATATATAATAACATTCTAGATACCAACTATATGAATGTCTAGGTTAAGAATTTATGTTCATAGTATATCCTTTGGAAGGATGGTTAACTACCTGATTCGGGGCTTCTGGAATTATCCTGTGGGTGTTCAGTAGACATATGTAGTAGTTTCGGCCTGGGCCAGGTTTTTCAGTAGCAGGAGGGCTAAAGGAGTGGCTTCTTTAAACAAAGAGAGTTGCCAGAAGCTTCCCCTGTAGCTGACAAGGTTAGGGCCAGTAAGTTTTAAGTTGGACCCTGCACCTGACCCAGGCCTGGCCAATTAGTGGTAGAGGTAACGCCTCTGTGAATAACATATTTGAGCAGAAAAAGTTGTTGCGCAGTTGCAGAACTGCAGCAGCAACAGGGAGAGAGAATGTGAAAACATCTCCGCAGACACCAAGGTCAGTGGAGAAGGAGGGGGAGGAGGGTGCCCAGGCACTGAGAAGAAGGCTCCCCTGCGATATGTGGTGAGGACCATGGTGAAGCAGGTTGTCCCCCTGCAGTCCATGGAGGACCACCGGGAAGCAGAGACCCACTCGCAGCCCGTGGGGGAGGTGCTCACGCCGCAGCGGGTGGATGCCTGAGGGAGGCCGTGACTCCGTAAGAAGTTCATCCTGGAGCAAGTTCCTGGCAAGACCTGGGAGTCCGTGGGGGAGGTGCCCACGCCGGAGCAGGTTTGCTGTCAGGACTTGTGATCCCGTGAGGGGACCCAGGCTGGAGCAGCCTGTCCCTGAAGGACTGTCTCTCCCGGTGGATGACCCACGCTGGGCAGTGTGTGAGGAGCTGCCCCGTGGGAGGGCCCATGCCGGAGCAGTTCGTGAGGAGCTGCGGCCCATGGGAAGGACCCGCGCTGGAGAAGTTCATGAGGGACTGTCTCCCGTGGGGAGGGACCCCACAGTGTAGCAGTGGGAAGTGCGAGGAGGCCTCCCCCTGAGAAGCAGCAGCGGCAAAGTCCATCTGTAATGAACTGACTGCAACCCCCATTCCTCATCCCCTGCGCCGCTGGTCCGGAAGGAAAGGGAGTCCCGGGAAGTGGAGGGGTGGGGAGAGGTGTTTTAAGACAGTTTTATTTATCATCTCCCTGCTTTTATTGTTTCTTTAATAAATCAAACCTTTTTCTCCCTAAGTTGAGTCTGTTTTGCCTGTGACGTTAATTACTGAGTGATCTCTCCGTCTTTATCTCAACTCACAAGCAGTTTGTTATATTCCTCTCTCTCTCTCCTGTCCAGCTTAGGAGAGGGAGTAATGTTATGACTGGGTGGGTATTGGGCTAAACCACCACAACATATGTGAAGCCTGGACTGGTAAATTTGGCACTTAAAGACTTCCCACTCTGAATTAGGGTGTATACAATGTGTTGCCTTTTGAAAGACTCAGATCAGATCTTGGAAGTGTATTTGATATTGTAGGCTAGTAAACCACTGAAGGCGAAAGAAAGGTAGGAGTCAAAATCTAGCACGAGGGAGATTTGACTGACACACTACTTACTGTTAAACGTAAATTTGTCACTAGACAATGGTTTCTTTACTATCATGGGGGCAGGGAAGCCAGAGGTTATTTTTTTAATTTTTTTTTTCAATGTAAAAGAAGCTAGAAGTGCAGTGTTAAATTGCTGTTTAGCCTTCAGCTAATACAATGTATGGGCTACTTCCTTTGTTTCTCTGCTTAGTTAGTGATAAAATAACTACTCGTATTTTGGGTTTAAAAATCAACTTTTGTTAGTTTCCTTGTTTATATAGAGAGCAGAAGCCATTAAACAATGTACTTGAAGTGCCATTATCCTAAATTCTTGTTTGTATAGATTTTTTTTTATATAAGCTTTATAATTTGATAGCTCTTCTGGACACAGAATCTTACCAAGCTTGGGGAACATGGTGAATTCTGCAGACATTTAGCTGTTTTATCTATATAGATGTGGTGAAGTTATTTTTCAAAACACTTTTCAGTGTTTCAGTAAATGTTGTTCTAATTTTTCTACCATTGTGATTTGGTGTATATATTTATGAATAAGGGCTTATATATAGCTAATATTCCTTGGTAAAAATGTGCAGTTAATAATTTGAATGAATGAGAGGGAGAAAAAGCTTTCTAAATAAAGTATTTCCTCTTTCAGAAGCAAATTTTTGGTAGATAACCCCTTGCCCTCATTCTGTCTTACTTCTTCTATTGTTAATTATTCTAAACTTCAGTGAGCATTATTGGGCCAATGTAAAACTGTTGTTTTTCCACTGAAATTTCCATTAGCTGTGAGTTCTTCCAGATTAGGATGGATTATGGTGTTTTAAATTTTCTGCAGTGTTGTGCATGTAATTCATCACCATGTACCGTACCTGAGAAAATGTCATTTATCATTTCATGCACCAAAATATTCTGTCTGCATTGATGTACATACTCATCTGACAATGACGATTACTGGCCTGCACTCACATGCCTTCAGCTTTGTTTGAATCTCATACTCATGCAAAGTATTAATGCAAAGAACAAAGCTGGACAAAAATACTTCAGAGCATTTCTGCTACTTATTTACTCTAATTGTGTTGTAAGAGAGTAGGAATGATTTTATTAACCTGGTGGATAAGCCAACTCTGCCCCTGTGTATATTTGTGAGATAGCAAAAGATGCCTGTAGTTTGACAGTGATGATTTTTTTTAATTACTTTTGCTATACAATTGCAGCTTTTGTGTTTTATTGGTTTTATTTAAGCTGTCAGTAGTGGTGCATTAATAGCATATTACAGGATTTATTTTTAACTAATACAGAATTAAATACTAATAAAATGAGACAAGCATGATATCAGCATGTGTAGACTGGGCTCTTGGTGAGATGATGTGAAGCTGATTTAGTTTTTAGTAAAGATGAATTGAGAAGAAAACTATGAGAATGGCTGAGAACTTTTTAACAGAGAACATTGCATACCTGTCCAAATGTATTTGTATTCATGGCAGAGGATTATTTAAGCAATTTAAAAGTCCTGGTCTCTACTGTGTTCAGAGTGCAGCAAATATACGCTAAAATGGGAAATTTTTTAGTTACTAGAAGCTTCCAAGTGCTGTCTAACAGCCACAGAAATGCAATGTTAACCAAAAGACAAGGAGAGTGGTAGTCCACTCTGACTACAGTTGGTGACTGCACTTTTTCATAGTTCATTGGCCGTAAGCAAGTGCTAGAGAGGACTGTGAATGCTGACACATCTCGCTGAGTCTGGAAAAGCAACATCATTCCCAGTGAGGTTAATGTGGGACATGCTGCAAGATAATTGAAGGACATTAACATTTATTAGAAATTAACAGGAAAGCAGAATTGCTGAAGGTCTGCCATTGTAATGGGCATTTGAGGAGGATGAAGTTAATTTCTAATTAACAATCCATGCACTTTTTGGCTGGACTGTAGATTTCTCTGTTTGACCACCTGGCCTCTGGCTCAGAGTTACTCAAGCCAAACATTTAAGCATGTGAATAAGTATTACTGGTTTTATTAGTGATTAAAGAAAAACGTCATCAGAAACATGAGCAATACCAGGATTAATGTCTCTCAGACTTGACTGGCTTGAGAACCGCATTCTTACAAAAGGAGTGTAAAGCAGGAGATGATGTCTTACTGAAATATTCCTTGAACTGTGTTCCTTCCAGCATGCAAAATAACCAGCATATGTCCACAGTAGAAAAGTGCATCATAGACAGAGATAAATTGTTGCCATCTCAGGCAAGATTTATACCCTCCTGCTACTCTTTCATATCTCTTCCTGAGTAAGAAGAAGGAAATGCTCAAACATTGTTACAGGCATGCTGCTGCTTCAGAAGAAAATAATAATAGATTATAGGTGGATGACTCTTCTGCAAAGTGTGGATGTTTCCAATGTTATGTTACATGTTTTGAAATTTTCATAGCAAAATGCCCTCTTCAAGTATAGTAATTTTAAGAATCATACACATTCTGCTTATTTGTAAGTGATGGCAATTACCACCATTAATACAAAGTCCCACTGCTGTACTGATTTTCACATCCACATGCATCTAGGTGAAGCCAGGATGTGCTTGGGGACATTGATTCTTAAAGTATCTCTATTCCAGTGACTCCTAAGTTGCAAGAATTGGCAGATTCCCATAGCTTTTTGCAAACTGCAGTTCCCATGAAGAGCGAATAAAATCTGCAATACAGATTTTTTTTTTTTTTTTAAATTAATGTATCTGATATTTCAATTCAGGTCAAGAGGTAACTCGGTATTTTTTTTTCATCTGTCATTGACTTACTTCATCATTAAGTGATACTGCCAGTGTAGTGAACTTTTTCTCTTTAGGGACTCCTGAACATAGTTCATAAAGCATATCCTGAGAACTACATCTTTGATCTCCGGCAAACTGTGAACTACTATAACCACACTGAGCCAAACTATGCCCTTCCTTTCTTTGTGAGAGAAAGGAAAATGTAGCGTTATTATAGAGAAGATGTTATAATGTGTTTTCTTACTCCTTGATGCTAGCAAAAAGCTCTGGGATGCAGAAGGTAAATGCACTGCTTATAGAATCTTTAGTCTATAGTGATCTCAAATCTTGAAAAGAAGTTGTAGAAGCAAAACTCTATGGGATTTCATGTCTCCACTCTCCCTGTCTCTGCACTGATACTGATACTTTAAAAGTGATGCTAATATTCACTCACTGAGATATGACGAAGAAGAGTATTTTTGAAACTTAACTGAGAAACCCAAAGCAGCATTCAACATAAAAATATCTCTACAAGCACAAGTAGTGACAATAAGCAAAGACAAAAAGCCTGTAAAATACACAAACATATTGTTTAAAAGATTTCCGTTTCAGTCCTCCTCATCGGTACTTGCGTAAGAAAAGTATTTCTGAGAACAGGCTCCAAAAAAAGTTGTCCGTCTTCTAAATAGATGCTGAAACAAAACAAGTAAACACTCATACTCATTATCTTAATTTCCCAAAAAAAAGATTTATTTTTTCAAAGTCTCTACACATTACATATTGTCAGAAAGGCCAAGGAATTCTTTCAAGGAACTTGATCCAAATTCAGCCCAGCCTTGTAATTGGCTCTGAAGGAAGTGAATGGAGAAGGTAGTGCATTTGAGATTCAAAGATGTTACCTGCATTTTTTAATGATCTTAGCAGATTGATTTTAGTCATAATTAAAGAAAAGATAAGGTGGTTTATTGGTAGGGCTATTAGGGTGCAATCACCAGATTGCTCCAGTCCACATCGCAGCCTGTGTGGTTTTGGAGTGGGTCATTTTTCTTAGCCACCCACTTAGCCTAAGTAAGGGAGCATTCTTCACTTCATTTAATGCTCCTGGTATCAGCACTTGTGCATCAGCTAAGATTAGGTTTAGGTGCATTTTGCATGATCAGGGAACTTGTGTGTATACAAACTCCCCTTACATAAGTACACCCACGTACTGTGTGTGCTACTAGTGTTCAAAGAATGATTGGGATCAGAACAGAGCAGATCTCAAACCATTGATGCAGTTAAACAGTATCTGCATGCTGCTTGAAAGTAATTAATGAAGTGGCATTATTTACTTGAAATGGAAGAGTGGTTTTCAGATCTTTCCTGTTATTTATTTTATGACTCACACATTGGTTAATCCCGTTAAGAGATTATATGAATTGGTGTCATTAATCAGAAGCAGTCACATTCCTCCTTTTGTTTATCTCAAACTGAAGTTGCAGATATAGAACACTGAGTTAAAATACACAAATTTATGTGTCTCTTCAACACACTGCTCACTTAAAATGCCCTGAATTACAAATGCAACATGGACTGAGTGATCCTGTGTTTACATCAACAGTTCTTTCTGGTCTTAATTTTGTCAACTTAGTCATAGATTTGAACATCTAGAAATTACTGTCAGATTTTAAGCATCATTCTTCATGCATGCCTCTTTAGTTGTGCATTTAAGCCTTTTCTGCCTCTTAAATCAGCTTTGCCACTTGTCCTAACCATGGGCAAAACAGGCTAAAAAAAAAATCTTCTCCAAAAGAAAAGGGATGATTCATGAAGATTTTCCACGGTCAACAGAAAGTATTCAAAACCTGATTAGAAATATGAAAGCGAGAATTTGTCATGGGTTTATGTTTCACTGTGCTATATGAGCTAAATGTATAATCACATCCTTGGTAAAAATCTCTTGCTGTGACAGAAGCAGAATGGATGTAAGTGTGACTCACTAGCCAATTATACTAGTGCTGTAACTTTATGGAAGGGAAATGTCTTGTATGTTCAGAACTCACTTGAAGGATGTAGTCATCATCATTTCACGTGTGCTCAGATCATTAAGAAACCTGAAGTTTGGCTTATGGGTTGGTTGTGTTCCTGCACAAAGACATAGATTGCATTTGCTTTTATATTTGTTGTACATTGAATTGAATTTCAAACTTTGCAGGAGAGGTTTGTCAGGAAAGATTTTGCAATTTTGTCCTGAGAATTTGCCATATATGTAATCCTTTCTAGAAGAGTTTCTGAGGAGATTATTAGAACCATATTTTTTGATAAAAAGAGAAACCTTTGTAGCATTGATGTGTAATACTGCAAAGCAGTATTAGTAAATAGTAGAATGAAACAGCAAATCTTTTGCTTGGAGTATAATAGAGGTGAAAATCATGTTTCAAAAATTACTTAGCTGTCTTGACAGGTAAAGAAGAATCTCTGCTGCAAACCCATCATTTTTCAGTTCTGAAACTAATCTCTCACATAGTTACCAGAATGACTTTGCAAGACTTGAAGTTTCTGCCCATACTTGTAAATTAAAAACCACTGGGGAATGATTCTCAGGGATTTTATACAGTGAAATTATGAATTGTTTCCTGGCACGATTTTGGTAGATTTTAGCACTCTTCTGATGATTCCAGGACAGCCTGGGAGCTGGCATGACCAAGGGACTGATTCCACGTGGTGGCCTCTGGCCTGCAATCTCTTTTAGCAGATAAGGGATATAAAATAAGCTTGGTTTTGCTGCTCAGCTGCAGCAATGAGGAACTGCCAAGGGTGGATTTAAAGTGCCACCGTCAATGGCTCAAAAGCAACAGTGAGGAAAATGGGTTGTGATTCTCACTGGAGTGTTTTGTTTATTTTTATATGTTCAGTATATGATTTCTGTAAATGTTACCATTTTACCACATAGTTACTCTTTAATGTCAGGGAAAAAGAACAGTCTGGCCGATAGTCTTTACCAGTCACAAAGGAAAATACTAAAATTTTTCTCATGAGTAACTTAGTGTCTTCCTCTGAATCTAGAGAGGATATAAGATCACATAATAAATTGTGAATACCTAGTTCATTCTGTAAGACTCCACATCTTCCAGGAAGGATGCTGCAGAGCAGGATTGCAGGGAGATGTTCCAGAGCTTAAAGCAGGAGCCATGCTGTTTTACTGCCAGCAGGTGTGAGGTGTGCCTCTCTTTCACTTGCCCCAGGATACTGAAAAACAGCTAAGCTTGTAAAAGCTTGTATGTTTACAATTCGTTTGACTTCAGTGAGAACACATACACATCAGAGGGAAAGAGAGCAACTATGTAAATTGAATTTTGACTTGACCATTCCTTCCAGAAAACCTATGTGTGTCAATATGATCACATAAGAAAACAGGGTTTTCTTGAATGTAGTTGTGTGGATGTAAGACCACGTGTCTTTTTGCCTCCTATTAAGTGCTACTGCAAGATAGTCTGTGGATTAATCTGTTGCTCTTTACTGAACCATTATGGCCTGTCCATAATGGTGCTTAAGCTCATTACCATGACTCCAGAACCCTACTGTTTCTGGCCAGCTCCTCCAAATGGAATCTTTTTCTCTGGACAGACTAAGAACCCATAGTAACTGTTTTTCAAGATCTAGGTATCATGTCAATCATGACTACATCATCAGCCTGCTACTTGGTCAAACTCAGTGGACAAGCCTCATGTTATAAGATATGCTCTTCTTTTTCTTTTCTTAAATAGTGCATTAGAAAAGTAATGTGTCATAACTAAGGAAGGGAGAGAAGGAAGAAGAAGATATGCTAGAGGATGCTGTCAAAAGCAAAAAGAATAGAGAAAAAAGTTGCAGTACAAGAAAAAGAGGGGTGTTATTGTGACTATTTGATAAATGTATTAGACTGTATTGATGGTGTGTGTTTAAATAGCAACTATCTCCAAATCACTAACTGAATTCATCAGTATTCTTAGATCTGAGGCTGCTCAGCAGTGCCAGTAATGCCACTCACTTGTTTTGAACCAGAGTAGAGATTATAGGATCACATAAGCAGCAAAAAAAGTGTTTTCTAGCATCTTTTACTATATTTAATACTACCTAGATTTAAGGAAAATACTGTAACTTTTTGACAATGATATGCATCAGATACAGAAAATGTCTGTAGTGGTTCCCTTCCTGTATCTTCCATTTTGAAACAATGCAGAAAGATTTTTTATTTTTTACAAAGTGTTGGAGATTTTATTCTATCAGCTTTATCTTTCAACATAAAAGATTGTTGCCCAGTATTCTTTTATTTGTTTTATCTGAGTTCTGCTCTGATACAGCAGTCCTCCAAGACTAGACTGAGATCAATTTGTTCCTTTCTGAATCATGTTTTATTTTTCTAAATGTTATAGTGCAGCGTCTTCATAACAGCCAGGAGACGTGCACAAGGAGCCCATCTTTCTCCTTTGAAAATGTTAAAGCTACCTTCTAGATCTGTAGTGATGCATGTGGAAACAGTTTAGTTTTATCTGAAGCATTTCAGTGACTCACAGTAACATGTATAATATAGAAATTAAGCTGCTTTCACACCAAAACCTTTTTTTTTTTTCAAAAAAAAAGGCAACCAGACAGTATCCTGTTTAAAATCTTTGAGAAGACTGAAAGCACTCTTTAAAGAAGCTGCTTTCTAAAAGTTCTGGATTCTGATAGTCTTAAATAAATAAGAAAAGGTAAGTAAGCAAAATTGTGTAAGATGGACAACTATTAGCCATCCCTTCTATTTGAAGAAACATCCATGCTGCTGTTGTTAGATGGGATTAAAAAGAGACATCTCTCTTTTGAAGTTTTTCTGTGTCAGCACTGGAGCTTGACAAGAAAAACCCAGCAGGCCCAGAAACTGCTGGCCTGAGTCTGTCTGCAAAAAAGGAAAATTCTCCCAAAGTATGTGTGCTATTAGACATGAATTCAGACTGAAGTAAGTCACTGCTTGCACACAGTACACTTGTACTGATGGAAAGCTGCCTGTCTAGTCTGCTTGAAGCTGTGCTTTAGGACAATTTAGCATTTTGAGTGTCATTAATGGCTGGAGCTTGAAAAGTTCTAACAGGAGAAGCATATACCCCCAAAGTGTTAAAATGTATTTCCTCCCAAAGTCTCAAACAGGATGTCAGTGTAACTGATATTCAAAAACCAGAATGTGTCTTCCTCCTTGTGCTGGACTTCATAAGGACTCTTGAGAGGCTTCTTTTTTCCTCACACCATTTTCATTTTCTCTGCTCCACTGCTTAGAGCTTCAAACAATTTATCATCAGAGTTTAAAAACAAGAGAAAATACCTGCTGTTTTGCCTTTGTCTCATTTGATAGACATACAGCATTATCCCAATAGGAGTTTAAGATGATAAAACACCAAGTGAGATAGAAGGCAGACTGAAATGGTTATATCGTCATTAAACTTACAGCACCCTTGGCTGTTATGATGTATTTGTGCTGTGCCATAGGCCTCAGAAGAGCAATTTGAAAGTAAATGAATAGAAATAGTACTACAGGTTAGAGAGGTGTTTGTTACCCCAGATGTTACAGATTTAGAAGCTTTCACTGTTCCTCTTTAAACTGCAGCTGTGTGAAATAAAAACTTGCTGGATATTTTGGGAATCTTCTTCCTTCCCTTGGTATGAGTTCAGAGCTGTTGGAGTACTGTTTGTGTTGGAGAGAGCATCCAGAACTATGACTATACCTTCACACCACAACAGGGTCAGGCATTACTCTGTTCTGGTAGTACTGAGAGTCAGAAGCCAAATCAGTCCAGCTGACATGGCACCAGCTGGATTCATGCTGTTTTCACTAAAACTTCTGCAAATTTTGATGAGCCAGGGGAAGCAGAGTTGTCATGCTGCTGACAGCTGGGTGTCAGGTCTTGCTTTGTTTAACTAGATACATTAGTCACTGTGGAGAACACTTCAAGATGTGTTAGAAGACATTGTCACTGCAGTGCATTGAAAAGTATTAGCACAGCTTAGCAAGGCATCTGACCGTGATCAAATATTCCAGTTAAATTAAAAGCATGTTTAGTTATTCTGCTCAGCCTGTTCTTAGGTAACTAATAATGGAGTTGGATCCTCTTTCTCTATTTTGAGGATGTCTTATGGAATCATGCATAGAATGATGTGACTAATTTGTGGAACAGAAGTCCCTGTGCATCAGCTGTTCGCTGTGGTTTTCCTGGGGGGAAGACAGAACTTTTTATGTTGAAAGGCACTGATCATTCTTTTCAGCATATCAAAGAGCAAATGTACTGTAGGCTTTTCAATTGAAAAAAAAAAATAGTAAATGAACAAATGGCTTTTAGCTGTATTTCCATCATTACATCTGCATAAATCTCACCAATGCTAATGAGACTTGTAGCAACATAGATAAAAGACAGTCGTGTTGTCAATAAGATACATAGCAAAACTGAACAAGGCACACCACAGAAGTAGGAGGGTTCAACCCTGTAGGGGCAACCTGCAAGTGTGTAACTCAGCCTACTTAGAATAAGCTATCAACATGTAAAGCTAAGTCTGTCCCAAATGAAGTGCATAACACTGGCTAATGCAGTGGTTGTGCTGACAATGCTGAACTTTGTTCCTACCTAGATGGATCTTTTGAGAGTTTGGTATATGCATCTGCTCTGACCACGGGCACACAGGTGAAGTCTGTGGTGGGAAACACCCAGAAGGACAGTCCAAAAACACATGGGCTCAGTGATTTGGGCTGAATAGATGAGACTCTGAGGGCTGAGCTAGAGCTGTTGTGGGCATAATGGGGGTAAGCGGAAACCAGCAGGATCACCTTCAGGAGCAGAAAATTAGTGTCGGAACAGCAAAAAAGGGTCAAAGAAGCAGACTTGTGGGATCCTGTAGAGAGTAAGAACGGAGAAACAGCATGTTTTCAAAAGTATTGGAATGATTAAGGAGAAAATTAACAGAGACCAATACAGTTAGTCCTCACAACTGATTCAGAAATGGCAATGTTATCACTGTGAGCAGAAAAGGAAGGAAGTTGTGGAGTGGTCTGATACAGAACACAGAATTATTTCTTTCAATGTAAGCCACAGTGTTGAAAAAATCAGGATAATACACAGTTAGTTTCTGAGAGGATTTTGTCTAAAATAGTGTTTGAGTTCTGTCCTAGTTTGACCCATGGAAAACTGTAGACCAGAGTGACAGACATGCTGACATCAGTAATTGCTTTGACTTAAATCCACATATTAGGGATTTTATTTTTTTTTATCCTTTATTTTGCTATTTAAAATAGTATTGGTGGTTATATTTATTAGTGTAACATATAGACGATCTCTAAAGGTCCCTTCCAACCCCTAACTTTCTATGATTCTGTGATATAGACTGAATAGTCAAAGCAAAGAAAAAAATTAAGAACTTCACCTGGAAGGATCCCTTTCCTAAGATCCCACCTGTAAATGTAGTTCTTCTATCTCTCTTGCTATCCAAGCTCAAGAAACACAACATTGCTTTGTAACACATGAGACAGAAAGACAGGCTTCCTGTAAGATGAAGTGACTGCTGCTGTCTTTGATACATCCTTCTCATTTTACCCGGGGTGATGTGATATTACCTTTACTGTCCTACAGCCTCTTGTGGTCTGACAGCATTTTCTTCTTTGAATAAAACAGCATTCTTGGAACATGGGCTTCTGAAAAATCAGTGTCTTCTAATCTAATATATTTGGATGTTCGTAAGACCACAGAGAAAAACTGATCGTTGTCTTTCCATCCCAGAATATTAACAGGCAATAGAAAAAGATCTTACCAGTCCTTACTGCCCAAAGGAAGTCCATAAACAGAATTCCTGAGTGAATGCAAATAAAGTTAATTTCAAAAAGACTGAAGAGATATTGTTGAAGTATGCATCATTCTACTTGTAGAGAACCTACCAGGGCGACCATAGGAACAGACTGGCAGTGATTTGAAAGTTTCCTTGTTGCTCTAGTAGGAAAGTGACAGCACAACTCACGGTCATTCTGTAGAATTTTGCTTTAAGCAGATCAGTTCCTACCTACATTGACTGAACAGAGTTCAAGGCCATTTTCCTACAGGAATGTAGGAGTGAGCATTTTAAATAAAAAGAACTGCTGTTGAGTCACCAGCACTGATGAATTTTTGAAGAAGTCAATTTACCATAATTTAATACTATTTTAGAATAGCTATTAATTCCTTCAAAGAAGAGCATGTGCCCTTTATTTCTGCCTGTGTATTTCCTAAAAAGTAGTGAAGCAGGACTAAAATGCCTGTGAACACCATGGAGACGCTATTTTGTCAGTGTTGTATTGTGACATATTTGTGATCTTTTTTTTCTTTGCTTCCTTGACATTGTTTTAACTTCCTCATTTCATTTCTGTTCAGTGTGTGTGTTAATTTTAGCGATAATATAGTTCATCTCATAAGTTACTTCATATTAACTTTTGAATGCTAATCTAAGGCACCTAGCAGGCTGAATAACATATTAGCCACCTAGTCATCATGCTTCCCATGTCAGCTGTAGGACACAGTAAATACAGTGGAAGTATTTAACATAGATCTGTTTAATCAAAATGGATATATATAGTTTCACTTTGTCAAAATACCTACATGTTGGCTTTCTTTGCTGTTTAAATGCTGTTCTATTTGTTCCTAACTTCCCCTGTTTAACAGCAGACAAACCCAGGGAGCACTGAATGAATCGGATGATCCCGAAACAGGCTGTCTAACTGATAACAAGCCAACTTCTCGACACTTCTATCCTGTCGCCTTGCTGCTTGTCAGCTCACACTTGCTGGTTGTGTGGCTTATTTTAAGTCTTGCTCTGCTATTAGCCAAATATCAATAAACTTCACTTGTGTTCCTTTCTTTTCTACAAAAAGCAACAAACTAACTTTAGAAAAAGGAGTTATGCTGTAATATTTCTACAGTCTCAGACCCCAAGGATTCGTCTCAAAAATACAAATGTCTGCAATGTACTGTGTTTTTGTTACTTTTTTTCTGAACTCTAAGAAGTATACTATGCATTGAGTGAATTGATTTGCTCTTTCTGTTCATGGTAAAGCTTTCCCACTGTAATTAACTCAAAGAATGCCCACTTAGAATGCTGTCACTGTATAGAAGAAGATGTGGAATCCTGAATGCTTGAATCCCTCTTTCCAGAGTAACTGGTCTGATTTTGAAAAAACAAGAATTAATTTGCACAACACAAACACCTAGACAAATATTACAGGGCGGTGATTTGTGAGACAGAACTTTCATTGTGTTGTTTTCATTGTTACTAGCTGGTGAGATCTTTTTCGTTCAACTGATGATTATTACTTTACTACAACTAACCCTTTTCTGTCAAGTAACTAAATGGAATAGAGTAAGTTCTGGTTTGTAATGAAATTAACCTGTTTGTAATTGTTGCTTTAGTTGCTTTTGCTTTCAAGACACTTTTATATTCTTTTTAACCAAGTCCTGTTTCTGTCTTGATGCACCCCTTTGGCACTTGTGACTTTTGTACTGTATGTGAACAAACATCTTTCCTTCATAAAGCAGAGAGTTGGATCAGGCTGTTTGAAAAGCCATTATCTTTTTTTTTTCATTGCAAAGCTAAACATACAGGAAATGAAGCAGAGATTAAACTTTCCTTCACAAATTTCTAGGGCCACACTTAATAAAATGCCTTATTCCTAGAAAACGCATTTGTAGAGCAACATGTATTCTCACATATATAGCAAAGAATTTGAGAAAAAAAAACATATGAGAAGGTTTAAAAGGCAAATACATTTATGGAAGTAAAACAATATATCATTAAAGTATTAATTTTTTTTTTTACTAAACTTTAAACCTCAAGGGCAAATATACTAGGGGGAAAAGGGAATCTTACCACGTGTTTCTGAGGGCAATAACTGTACTGGGCCTGGCCTTGGATTTAATTTTGTAAGATGTATCATCACTTGTGGAGAACAAAAATGTAGAGTTGAATCTTTGTTATTTTTACTTCAACTGTTGCTGAAACTCTGCAATGAACAAATAAAGCATATTTATTTATTCTGTGTTTCATGAAGTTGTACTTTTTCCCCCTTTCACTAGAGAAGGATGCCGCATAGAGAATGTACTGAAGAATGTCAAATGCAGAAAGTATGCATTCAACATGATACAGCTGATGGCTTTCCCAAAGTACTACAGACCTCCAGAAGGGACATATGGAAAAGCTGACACCTAAGTTTAACAAAAGTGTAATCAGGAACATATACCATGCTAATTAGTGAATATAAAAATTGCTGTTTATGACTTATTAATTGAGAATGTGTAACCAGTTGAGGTGTTATCTTTATCAGGTTTGATCATTTTACATTAAAATAATTCCAGTTAGTCATTCTGAAATAAAATATCAAGAAAAAGCAATGGACTGAATATTTTTAAAACCAAATACATTCAACTTTTCTTTGTTAAAGTTGAAGCTTAGTATGACTCATAAGCCAGCTGGAATTAGTTTCTTGGGTTATTTGATCAAAGATTAAAAAAGAAAATGTTGTTTGCTGTAGGAATTGAGGTTAGTAATCTGGAAGGTGGCATGCTGACTCTAAACCAAAACCTGAGATTTAAGAGGTTTCTTGCAGCTGGAAATAGTGTTTTCTGGAACCAGTATAGCACCAAGGTCTTAAACACTAATGATTAAATACTTCACAGAAGTGTTTATGAATGATGCTAATGGTAATATGCGGGCTAAATATACATTTTGTAATTACATTTTTCTTCTTAAGCATGGTAACTTCATAATATGTTTTTAGTAATTACAGCCTGTAATTTCAGTAATTTCATTCTGATTCCTTGCAATTCATTTGGATGTATCACTCTAAGTTTTCTGTACCACAGCCAAATACTTCACTTTCACATAAATCACATTTAAATCAGGTGAATTAATTCTTTGAATAAGGTGACCTGAATGTGACCTGTCATGTTCCCATTTACTGTAAACCCTTCAAAGTAAATTTTCTTTTGTGATGAGGAAGATGAGTTGTACATACAGGAGTTAATGTATATTTAAGCTATAAAAACATGTATGTTTTTACAGAGCCTGAGATAAATGTTGTAGTTATGAGGAGCCTGCTGCATTAAGACTAGGTAGCCACTGCAGCTGATTTATATTAAATTTGCAATGGTGCATATAGACACTCTAGGATGAAGAGGTATCAGGTTTTAAAATGAATGTTAATGCTTCTGCCATCTTGTGTTAGTCCTGAAAATTGTCTTCAAAGTGTGTGTGTTTTCTAATTGTACCTATTTATTGCTGCCTTCTGCCTCCCAGAGAGAACTACAGTTCACTGGTAACTGACCTTTATGTAATGCACTCATTTTGAGAAAAAAATATCTAGAGCAGAAGTGTGAGAATTTTATCCTAGTAAAACTGTACTGGGAATTTGAGCATGTGTAGAAAATTGTAATTGCTGTGGATAAAGAAGTTCATGTTTGCTTGCTCCTATAGAAGTCAAAGAAATCTTGCTACACAGTGAGTTATACAAAAATTGTTCTTTTAATCCATTAATGCCCATTACTGGGTATAAATCCATAATTCTACTAGTAAAAATACATACATAAGAACTGGATTCTGCAAATACTGACTGGGAGGTTATATGGAAATGATCTATTATGTGAGTCTTGTAGGAGAACATCAGGAAGAGATTGTTGATTGCTTCAGGAAAGCAAGGAATTTACCTATATAGTAAATTTACCTAACTAGTGGGAACTTTTTTTTCAAAGTAAAAAAGATCATTTAAGTAGTTTTTTGGTGTGTTTGTTGTTTAGTTCTGTTATATAATATACAATCATGAATGACTTCTTTTTTCATCTGGAATGTATTACTTGAACAATAGATGCCAGAGAAGTTGGCATTGCATCATACATAAGCTCAGGCAGATGTAAGTATAATGCTTTGTTTTTTTCCTGTCCTGTACCAATAGAAGTGGGCACTACTCACTGCATTGGTAGATGGACATAAATTTGTGTTTGGATATTTAACACAACTGATCTATACAAAACTTTTCTATGGATTTATATATTTATATTTTATATATTTATATCTTCCTAGAAAAGTAATATTATATTCTGTCAGACTGTTGTACTAGCCCTCACTATCTGCCATGTTTATTATTAACTTATGAAAAACTACATATACTGTTTAGAAATAGTGATAAATTTCTCCTGCATCCCTGGAGTAATCCCAGAGATGTACAACAGACAATACCGACCTTCCTACAGTCATTCTGAAACAATTTTAAAAGTCTATATGGGAATGGTATTCACTGGTGGGGACTACAGGTTGCAGCAGTTCTTAATTTTAGTCCCATGGGCATTCTGTCAAGTTCAAAACATGAAATTCTATAGATTTTCTTCTCAGGAAAATAGTCTTTCAAGAACTCACCTCAGCATTTTAATCCCACTTGGGGTATAAATTGACATTCTCATGTTACTTCTATATAGGAGATATTTACCACATTGAAGCTATTTTTTTGGAGGAGAAAAAAAAANTAGTAAAACTGTACTGGGAATTTGAGCATGTGTAGAAAATTGTAATTGCTGTGGATAAAGAAGTTCATGTTTGCTTGCTCCTATAGAAGTCAAAGAAATCTTGCTACACAGTGAGTTATACAAAAATTGTTCTTTTAATCCATTAATGCCCATTACTGGGTATAAATCCATAATTCTACTAGTAAAAATACATACATAAGAACTGGATTCTGCAAATACTGACTGGGAGGTTATATGGAAATGATCTATCATGTGAGTCTTGTAGGAGAACATCAGGAAGAGATTGTTGATTGCTTCAGGAAAGCAAGGAATTTACCTATATAGTAAATTTACCTAACTAGTGGGAACTTTTTTTTCAAAGTAAAAAAGATCATTTAAGTAGTTTTTTGGTGTGTTTGTTGTTTAGTTCTGTTATATAATATACAATCATGAATGACTTCTTTTTTCATCTGGAATGTATTACTTGAACAATAGATGCCAGAGAAGTTGGCATTGCATCATACATAAGCTCAGGCAGATGTAAGTATAATGCTTTGTTTTTTTCCTGTCCTGTACCAATAGAAGTGGGCACTACTCACTGCATTGGTAGATGGACATAAATTTGTGTTTGGATATTTAACACAACTGATCTATACAAAACTTTTCTATGGATTTATATATTTATATTTTATATATTTATATCTTCCTAGAAAAGTAATATTATATTCTGTCAGACTGTTGTACTAGCCCTCACTATCTGCCATGTTTATTATTAACTTATGAAAAACTACATATACTGTTTAGAAATAGTGATAAATTTCTCCTGCATCCCTGGAGTAATCCCAGAGATGTACAACAGACAATACCGACCTTCCTACAGTCATTCTGAAACAATTTTAAAAGTCTATATGGGAATGGTATTCACTGGTGGGGACTACAGGTTGCAGCAGTTCTTAATTTTAGTCCCATGGGCATTCTGTCAAGTTCAAAACATGAAATTCTATAGATTTTCTTCTCAGGAAAATAGTCTTTCAAGAACTCACCTCAGCATTTTAATCCCACTTGGGGTATAAATTGACATTCTCATGTTACTTCTATATAGGAGATATTTACCACATTGAAGCTATTTTTTTGGAGGAGAAAAAAAAAAATGGCAATGGATTACTGCTCTTTAACAGCAACACCCAAGATGTTCTTGTGAAATGAAATAATCTGGTTTTCATTAAAGATAAGTAAGAAAAACAAAACAAAACAAAACAACTCCCAATGTACTGCAGTGAAACTTCAACAGCTTTGGGCTATTGCAGAAAAGCAGGCTCAGGTTTGTGCTAAATAAAGCTGAACTTTTTCAAGGTGGTATTTTTATTGTAATGTCTAGGTCACTATACTCTTGTAAAACCCACTGACATGTTTCCTAGTCGTCTAGAAGAGCCTTGTTGCTTCTATACCAAAACAAGTTCAAATGTTTCCTAGTTTGGTCATTGCCTGTGGTGGGTTACTGCAGTAGTAGTCTACACACAGGGACCGGGCCGGCAAATCTCAGATGTCAGCTGAACATGGATCCAAAACTAGTGGGTTTTCTGGTTCACCTCTTTTGAAGAAACAAAGAGGTTTTTGATGCCTAACAGAGGTAAATCATCCCTGAGGTCTTACATATATCCTTGTAATTCACTGTCAATAGCAGAGGAGCAAAATTAAGCAAATTAATTTTGATAAACAAGCTACACCATTTGTTCTGAAAAAGTTAAAGGAAGCATATGGATTTTGGTGGTGGTTTCACAGAAAATGTTCCATATCTGCTATATCAAAACTTTTGTACGGTATAAAAAAATCTGTTTTGAGGAGAAGGCAGTTCTCAAGGGCTAGAAGATGAACATTCAAAATGATACCTGGCATCTAAAGCCAAATCATGTCTTACTCACGGAAGATATTATTTGTAGAAATAAAGTCATCAGGATCTGTCTTGAGGAATCCTGAAATAAGGGCTTCTAGCTTTGAATATTTCTATAACGCATTACACGCTTATATAAGGATTTTATAGCGCAGGCTAGTGTCTAAATAGAGAGCTAGTATAAAATGCCTAAAAACATAAGCAAGCAGAAGTTAAAGTAATTTCTTCCTGGAGATAATTGTAATACATGCATAGGCCTCACACTATTAAGCAGATAGGTCTTTTTTTTTGCAGTCTACTTTTGGGAAATTTAAAGCACATTCTCGTTAATGTTTATACTTTGGCTTTTATGGAGGAATTAGTAAGCAGAAATTTTGAGTTATTTTATCTATTTTTTGTCTGTCAAATAGTGTATTTTGATGGAATACAAGCAGTGTGTGTGCTATAAAGAAGATATAATTTAGGAGGACAGCTGAAACAAAATATTAACTGACAAAGAGCCCTAATGAAGTCTTTTGCACTGTTAATTTTTGTACACTCTGAATTTTGGCATTACATAATTGAAATAAGGAAATTAACAAACACTTTCTGCATTTAAATTGATAAGTCCTGGTGAAAATTCACTTATATGCAGTGAAATAAATTGTAATGGTATTCTAAATCATTGCTAGTAAGGTAGGTGCAAAGAAGTACAACATATCATTTTGAAGCCCACTGTATAATATGCCTATTAAGAGCTTCAGCAAAATAAGCTGATTTTTATTTGTAGTTTAAACACAAGTTCCAGGAAATCCTATGGTCCACTTAGAAAAAGCAGAAAATGCACTGAACATTAACTGGTGTAATAAAGAAAGAAATAACATTAAAAACCATGCAGCAAAATTACTTATGTCAATTAATGTATATAATCAGTTAACAGTCTTGACATATATTGTGCCAGTTGGCTATATTGTAAACTTAAAACTATTGATATCTCTATTTATGTTGAGCTTTTTTTATTGTAAAGAAGCATGCTGTACAGGCAATGCTGTGGGACATGAATTTGTGTCTTTTCAGTTATTTGCAGCTTAGAAGCAGATTTTTACAGTTGAAGTGCTTTAAAATAATTTACTGTTTATCAAAACACAAACTTACCATGTAAATTGCATGTTTAAAAAACAATAACACACAAATGCTTTTCCCAAAGCAAAAATTCTGAGTACAATCTCTAGTACATTACTTTTTTTCCTTAGTCACGCAGCACGTCAACTGTTGTGTTGCCAGAGCATTCAGCTTACACTCTGCAGCACTCAGACATTTATTTGCTTCATCTCATAACATCTGCTGAATAAGTAATATAACAACAATGAATTTTAGCACGATGCTCATGATCCAAGATTAAAAACTTGTACTTGCTCAACTAAACACGGAACTCAATACTTCAGAATAAAAATGGAGGACACTTGTTAACCAATGTATCTGTATTCCAAAGAGCTGAAACAGAAAGCATGGAGTGTGCTTGCTGGCAGGGAGAAAGAGTTCTGGTAGCAATGAGATCTGGGAATCTGTGGGGTTTGCAGTGGTGACATTTGGACTGTACTGCTCTTTTGTACATCTCTAACTGTTGGCAGTGGTGTTTTATATTCTTGCCATGCATACAAAGTGTTTTAAAAGTTTTCAGCACTTTTATTTTTGAATTATTTGCCTTGGAAATTTCTAAAATCCCCTATTGCTTTGGTACTTGTGTTAATTTTGTGTAGCTGTTCCTTGTAATGCTTTTGTCTCACACTCTGGAGCGCATGGTGTAAAAGTAGCATTAGCAGTCCATAGTTTGTGTTCATTCAGAGAAATTAAGCACAACTATAGCAATTCAACTTTTTATGTTTTGGGATTTAGCATTTTTGTTTCGTTGCTGTCTGTAAGCCACGTCCATTGTACACTGTGTGTATATTTTTGTTTAAATAAATGTGATGTTTATTTTTTATGTTTCTGACTTTTTTGTTTGTTACTCATTTTTCATTTTCATTGTGGTGGTGTTGCCCTCAAGGCAGATTGTGCATGATGCTGAGAGTGGCTTCCCTCCTAAAGGAGTCAGTGGAAGCCCACCTACAGGTCTCATCACTGCTAGGAGCAAGTATTTAAGAAGAGCTCCAATACAACAGTAAAAAGCCTGTAATGGCTATAAATTAATTGTTCTTCTTGTTCCTAGTCTTATGACAACTTTAATCTCAGAATCAGGTGGGTCCTGCATTTTCTAATTAAAAACAAACAAAATGTTTACGTGTCCTTAAGGAAACCCCTTTCACATAACTGCTCATCTGTAGAGAGTTTTTCAGTGTAACATAGCTGGAATCAACATCTTTCATAATGAAGACTATTGAAAAGGGGACGTGGCGTGCTTTGGCTGGTATTTTGTCTTCACCATCTTAATGCTGGATGCTAGACCTTGGGAAATGACCAAGGGTTGCTTCTGTGTTTTTTTTGAGCTGCTGTTGATAACTTATTATATGATCTGTCATCACAATGAAAGGTAAGTTTTCTCCATGGTTGGCTGAAATGTTGGAAATTGACCTTCTTTTGGGATATATGATAAAATGTTGGTCACCTGTATTAGTATACTGTGTTTTGATGCTTGTTGCATAATTTATTTCTCTGTTTATATCTTAGTATGTTTAGTCATTTTACTGTGATATATTCAGTGAGATGTTAATTAACTGCAAGGTTTTTGATAACCTTTAGAAAGTACCAGGAGCAGGTGGTTACTATGGAAATAAGTTAAAAAGCTGTTAGCATTCAGCCTAGGAATATTGTCTCTTACTAATAAAAGTGACAGTCTTAAAAAAAAAATACTTTGTCTCACTTTGCATGCTTACAGAGTGTATCTTCCATGTCAACTGGGAAACACTTTTTTTCTCATGACAATGTAGGGGAGAAAAGGAGAAAGAACCTACAACTGTAATGAGACGATGGAGTAATGGGATAGCAAAAATATCTTTTCACCCTTTCCAATTCCCTTTCCAAATTTCCTTTGGGACATGCGTGAGTAGAAGTATGACCTGACGTTTCTGAACTGTAGTCTGCACTGGTCTGCACTGTGCTGTCCATTGTTTGCACTGAAAATATACGCACACAGATGTTGCTTCTGCCAGGTGAGTGAGTGAGAGATCTCCTGTGCACTTGGTGTTGAATCGTGTATCTTGAATCTTGATCGCAGCCATTAGTAGTTCTGTGACAGCTGTTGATAATGGAATTAAGGACAATAAAGTTCCAGATGCAAAAACTGGACTGTGGGGTGCTTGTTTTGCCTAAATAAACAGACCCTATGCATTGCTGTGTGAGCAATGTACAGTCCTAACTCATTATGTAAATGAGATGTACACTTGCTGTGCCACAGGAAGGACTTTTGGCATTGTTTGTGAAGATGATGTAAACTGCTTCTAAATAAACAGGGATAAGAAATAGAATTTAAAGAGTAGCTGAGATATTTTTCATATCTGCGTGTGTATATATATATTATATGTACAGTTGCATATTTTTTATATACTGTAGGATTGGAAAAATAGTTAAATGAGCTAAATTTGAAAACTGAGCTTGTATTCCTAACAGTTGAGTAGTTTTGTTCTTGGAAGTGTTGCACAACGGATAGGAACAAAGCTTTAGCAGGGCTTGTAGTATGCTTGGTGGTTGCCTCCAATGGTAAAGGTTACTTCTGGGAAAAAAACAAAAGGAAGGAGAGAAAAGGCAATGGGGAAGATGTTCTCTCAGCAGTTCTTTCCCAGATGGAGTCTGCCATTCCTGTTAGGAGCCCCAAGAGCTCCAATCTGAGGTGATTCTTCCTGGTCATAACACTGTTCACACTGACCTAGGTGGGCCTCCAACAAAGGCAGTACTGTCTGATGTCAGCTTGTGAGGCTTTGTGCATGTGTTTGAGTCTCTTATGAAAACCAGAGGCTACAGTTTGGTTCCCCTAAGTGCCTGCCCCAACTTTTGTGGGCTGCAGGTGCAAAGCTGTGAGGATAACAGCCTAAGAACAAGGGAAAATTACTGCTGTATATGTTTTATCATTCCCCAGCAAAGTCCACTTTGATACTCCTTTTTCATGCAAAAATAGTTTGTGATTGCTGTAATTTACAAGACAAAGCAGTTTTAAGTGATGACTTGAACAGAATTAGAACAACTGTCACATATAAACACTGATTGCCACAGCAGAATTCACCCCTTGGGTGATACCAGTCCTTAGAGATTTTCTTTGTGCGTAAAGCTTAATGTATTTTGAAACAGAGAAAAGTTTAAATCTGATTCTGAAATCACTATTCACAAGGGAAGAATGATAAGTGGGCCACTGTGAAGAGCAGATTTGGAGAGAGGATTCAGAAGTGTTCATCTTCCAGGACTTTGGTTCAGAACTGTGAATAGCAAAAACATTTTTTGTTGTACAAGACGCCACATAAGAAGAGTTCTTTCTCCGTGGTCTGTGAACACTCTTCTATATCATGAGCAAAAAAGTCAATGGTCGTTCCATATAAATTATTGTAATAAATAACTAACTCTAATGAGCTTGCACACAGAAGCAAATATATGCCTTTAACATGTTTTCTTTAGGAGGGACACGTGCAGTAAAATATTCAAAAGCATCTGAATGAGATCTGGTTTTGTTCATAAGACCTAAGTTTCCAACTTATTTGGGCACTTATCAAAGGAAAAAAAAACATCAGATATATAACAACTTCTGTTTAACATGATACTACTTAAATCAAAGTAGATTCTAAAGATGTTAATCAATTGTGTCATCTGACTTTACCCTTTTGCCAGGATGGACACTTAGAGTCTTTCTGACAAAGATGAGACTGATGTGCACCCAGGGCTGGTTTCCAGCTGCCAAATTCTCCTACCTGCGTGGCAGTTCTCAACCAGGCTCAGTAATCCTCTCAATAAATCCTCAGTAATTTTCTCAATAAATCCCATCCCTCTTACCACTCAGTTCCACACACAGTGTTTAAGTGCTGGAGAGCAATGGGCAAAGCACAACCACCCCCCACCCCGATACTGTGCCATGGGACTCAGATTCTCATTAAGTGTAGCAGCTCTATGGCTAGATGATCATGTGATGGAACTCAAGAGGGAAGTTTACAGGATGTGTATCAGAGATCCAGCAAATAAACAGATGTAATAAAATCAGGGAGCAAAGAGATCTCCCACTAGTCAAGGACAGATAAGGAAGGTCATGTCTGAACCTCAGCTCTGCATATTAGACTGCATTCCACTTTTGTCTTCACCTCAGATACTCTTGGAGTTGGAATACTTTGTTGCTTTTTGACTGTCATAGCAGCTATGCTGGAAATAGACTGCCAGTTTATCAACATATATATGAAAAACGTCCTTGACCAGCTGACAGGATTGTTTAAAGCCATGGCTGCTCAACCAAGCAGGTAACATGCACATACATTCTCATACAGACAAAATGATTTTGTGGAAAAATAGTCATACCACTTTGTACACTCTTGCAAATGCAGGAGACCAAGACTCTGCTTAACTGAAGAGGAAAGCAGTGAGTGCAAGAATGCATCAAGGCAATCTTTTTTATGACTGATAAGCGTTGTATATATGGATTTCATATTCAAAGATTAAAAGACCTTTTAGAGGTTGATAACAAGACCTAATATAAACAGAAAGTACTTGGTTGTTTAAATAAGTTAAATGCCATTCCATGGGAACTTTTGATCCAAACTGGAGTAGTTTTGACCTTGAATGAAAAAAAAAACAAAAAACAAAAAACCACAAAAATCATGAAACACCACTAAGGAACATTAAACAGCACTTTTAATGTATACCTTTACTTTCCTATACACCACCTCCACGCTTTGTTGTAACAGAGGGTTTTACTTTTTTAATGTTGATATGGGAAAAAGAAATGAGAATTTCATGAGTGGAAAGTAGCAGCCGTTGGCACATTTTTTGTCTGAATTCAGTTGGTTTGCTTACCTATAAGATGCTGATTAGACTTAGTTAAAAAAAGTGAAGCACCCAGTTTATATTTATGTATTCATGGGCATAGTTAATGTAGATCAGCAGGGAAGATGTGCTCCCACACTTTTTAAAAATCAACAGGAAAGCAACGCACACAATACAATTCCCTTTTGCATTAAACTTATTAAGTCAAATCAATTCTTGCGAGCACATAGTCCAGAGCTCTGGCACTTAATTCCTTTTGATCTTCCACTTACTAAATTCCGTTTCCCACTGCGCTACCACAGTTTATTTTTAACGGATAACTTCTTTAGACGTCATTACAAAGAAAATACTGCAATTTCTAGCAGTACAAAGGCACTAAAATGCCTGTCCAGTTATTAACTACTTGCATACACACACAGAGAAATAATCATGTGCACAAAGGGGAATTTTAGGGTTCTGTCCAAGAGCATAAAGTAGAGCCCATAACTGATAGTGACTTATGGAAAGCCATAACACAGGCAACTCTCACTGATTCCTATGCTTGAAGAGAAGCTTTTGTGACTGAGTCAACGGATTTGTCCTGAAATTGCAATGATGCTAACTCCAAACTATTCCTTACTATGATTAGTGCCCTGAGAGACACATTTCCTAATTATGCATTCTTTTTACAGTTGGCTACTATTAGCGTTGGTATTGAGTGTCTTCTGTTTGAATAATGCTTACATATTAGTGTGATGAGAATAGTGAGGTGTTTTAAAGATTTTACTTGTGTAGCATGCTGTGATTACAGATATTTTTGATAGAAAACTAGTAGCTGGATGCTGTTTAGTGCTGATCCTATGAACAGATCTTAGTTCTCATAGATGTGCTCCAGTTGCAGAAGCCAGATCCACATTTGGATCCTGATGGGTTGCATAAGGCCCTTGAGCCACTGATGTCACGGAACTTTAGTAGTTGCAATAAACAAGAATATGTGCTCAAACACAGACTAAATAATTGCTCTGCATTCCTCATTTAGAGAGGTATGTCTGGGAGAAGACTGGGCCTGAAATTGTGTGGATCCAGTAATTTCTGAATATTTTCACAGTTCCAGATTGCATCTCCATGGATTATAAAAGCTGTCATAATCCTATGGTCTGCTAAACATCCTGACCTTTTTGTCTGACTCTCTTGGCTTCTTTTAATTAATGATAAATGATCTACTCAAGCAGATGTGAGTCCATGTTCTCAGAAAGCATGTTACAGAAGATAACCAGATACATGAGAAATGTCGCCTTTGAATAGATACATTAGTGAATCTGAATCATCCATCTTTCAATAAAACCCAGAACTCTCAGAAATACGGAGATATGAAGCCACCTAAATCTTCTTGTACCTAATCTCCTGCTGCCAAAAATTGTATCCTTAGCCTCCTGCTTTTTCTTTTCTTATTTGTGTAATCAAGCATGAACCTGAATGGAGAACTGGGTTAGGAGAACTGTTGCAGAAGCTCGGTGCTTGGAGCACTTGGCTCAATAGAGCACTCTTTAAAAATTAAGTCAGCATGGGCTCGGTAAATGTTACATACGTATCATGCTACTAGATGACACCTCCTAAGCAGGGATCAGGTTCACCAGGAGAAAATATTGTGTGACAGTTTTGCTTTTGATATGCCAAAGACAATTACAAATATATGGGAATTCAGTAAAATGTAGGCTCTTTGAATCAGTTCAGAGTTTATTGCACAGAAGTGATAATATGGGAGATTAGCCTTTTCAAATGTAGCCTATGTTAAGTAGCTTCTCCAAGGCCTGAAAAACGCACTTTTTAAAATGAGTTTTCATGAAATTTTGTTAAGAAGGCAAAGTTATGATGTGAATTCCAGCAAAAGAACCAAAGCCAGGAACTTGTAACAAAATTATTCTAAACATGAGCCAAATTTATGAGATACTACCCACCTAATCTTCTGCAGGATAATCAAATGCAGCTCAGGAAGTATCAGGTATGATTGCCACTTACCTTCTTCAAAATGCGCATTTGTTTTCTCTGTCTGGTATAGAGGACATTTTGTTCTGACTTCTGTTCCGTTTCTTTAACTCGAGCTTATGTCTTGCATCCAAGGCAGGATGGACGTAGATAAACCGCACATTTGTGGGTACACACTTCAGTTACCTCTTAGTGGAAAGTTGTGTTTATGGAACATAAATGGAACAGTACATATGACAACAGGAAAACAAAAGCGTTTGTAAATAACATTCTTACAATGTTATTTGTAAGGAGACACAATGCGGGGTTTTGATGGAATATTTATGTAAATTTTAAAATCAGTTAATCAGGCAAATAATTGATTAATTGGAACACAAGGTACGTCAGTCTTCAGTATCCTGTTTTTGGTCCTAGATTTCATTTTGGAAGGTATGGTTTGGGGTTTGGTTTTTTTGAGGGTGGATGTTTCTGATGGGGGATGACTGTTACAGTGTTTCTGGTAGACTCCTTGTTTTTGATTTGTGATACAGCCATAGGTCAGTGAAGAATTTATAGCTACTGTACTTCTTATTTGGAAAACAAAACAAAACAAAACAAAACACTTCTCATTCCATTTGAAGCCAGATAGTAGAAATGTTAAAAAGTTAAGAAAATTGACCAAATCTATCAGGACAACTTTAAGTATCCTGGGTGTAAGCATTTTTGATCAGCATGCTTAAAACTTAAAAACTAGAATAGCAAGCTCAGCCCTCTTGCATGCTAGTAAAGACTCTTTTTTTTCCACTTCAACAGTTTCCTCAATTATTTTCTTCCAGTGCACTGCTCAGTACATGACTATGTTTGATGAAGATATGTGTCATAATATCTGCCATTAATGTAATATATTATTGAAACACCAAAGTGAAGATGAATAGCAATTAACGCAACTTAAATTCTAGTTCAGCAGGCAAGACAGATGGAAGTGTGTTCTATCTATTCCTTTTTTTAAGCAGCTAGATATTCGTACTTACACGCCTTTGCTTTCCTAAAGCAATCTATGTCACAGGAGCTTGACCTTGGAATGGCAGTGGTATGTTAAACTTCTCTATTACTTTGTCTGGTATTTGCTGCAGTTTTTATTGTCTGATAATTTTCATCCTCTTTCACTATCTAGGAAAGGACATAAAGAAAAAGGGCAAAAAGTATAAGTGGATCAGTGTAGTGCACAGTAATACATCTTTTCATCTTTTTCTTCATAACTATGTATATATATATATAGTGCACCAGTGGGAATAAAGAGACATGACACATTTTTCTCTGTGCCTTATTCTGCAGCAAATTACTGTCATTGCAATGATACATTCTTGAGGTTGAGACATAGACTTCTGCAGTGAAAATACTACTGATTACAGTTTTCCAAGGTGCTGTCTGTATTGAGATTTTGCAAATGATCCAAGATCTAATACATTGCCATCACAGTTCTGAGACTGCAATCTAAATCTAATGGTGCTTTTCATTTGATCAGATGACTGAATTGTGATGAATGCCACACATCAATGTATATTTTTCCAAAAGAATATTAGATGTTTGCTTTTCTTTCAATGATAACTTAGGTATCATATTTTCAAATTATGTGTTTTGTTTAAGATGGACCTTTTCTTTATTATACTTTCATATTTTATTAGTTAATTTTTTAGGTAGTTGTTAGCTCATTCTCTTTTTCATGCAGAGAGTTTTATAACAGGTTATTTATCTCCAAACCTATCACAACAAGGAGAACAAGACAAACAATAGTCTTAAGTTGTGCATTTGTTCTGCGTTGTGTCAGATCCTCTCACAACTCATAGAAGAACATAAATTAAAAACAAAGGATTTAATTCTACATGTGTATCCAGGTACCTTAGGCAAAACCAACAGTTTCCTATTGTGTCTGTAAGTGTGGAAGGTCAAAGTAAGTACTTACATTCCAACCATATCTGTCTGGAAGGAGATGGTTGCTACAAAGCAATGATAAAATCAAGAAATCATATTAGTGGAGGTATGCTACTGTTATAATTACACTAAATTGAAAACAGTGCTAAACCACTTTCACAATAAATTGTTGCTGGACGGAAGCTAAGTCATAAAATTATTTGAATCACTGACTTAATGGTAATCTCCCTAAATGCTAAAGAATTTGGTTCCTTCAAGAACAAAATCCCACTCAAGAGAATCAGCTTTATTGTATATAGTTTCCTAGACACTGAGGCCAGAAAAGATTATTAATTCCTCCATGTGTTGTACTATAAGAGGTACTTCTACTTTAAGCCTAAATACTTTAGTTGGACTAAAGGATTTTTCATAAATAGAAAATTAATTGCTTGTAAAACCCAGTGGCTATAATAACTGCCTCAGCCTCTTGTTGTGACTTGTAGTGGATCAGGTAAAATATGCACAGAGAATCTCACATAGCTGAGAGGAACTAAAATCCCAAGGCTATTTTCCCAGATGGAAATTTCCATCTGATTATAAATAAGATCATACACACTAAAGCCTCATTAGTGTAATGTGTAAGAAGCACCTATGAGCTTTTTAAGAGCACTGTTTTTCAGCAGCCATGATTATTTTATTCAGTGTTGACTGCTGAATCCAAGCCATTTAGTATGAGAAATACAAGTTGAAGCTTGACCATCTGTGGGTAAAGGAAAGAGCACTTTGCAATTTAGCTCAGATCAGGTTCATGTGAGGTAATCCTTGGTTTTAAGATAGGCAATTCAAAACCAGCAAGTTGAAAAACAGTCTGAGTTTTTTGTTGGAGACTAAGGCATGGATTTATGTCACCTAACTTTTTTTACTAATTCTAGCCTAGTTGTCATTCATATTCCAAGGAGAGAAATGGCCACAGCCAGAAGCATCTTAAATCCAGCTCTTTGAGGAATGTGTGATCTTCCTCTAGAGACGCTGATCTCTCTCTAGTTAGGAATGAACTAGGTGTCGAGTTCTGAAAAACAGTTTAGACTAGATACTTATAAAATGAGCGTGTCTGAATCCCAGCTGCCAGCTGTCAGTATTGTTAAGCTATGAAAAAAAAACCCTAACTTGTTAAAAAAAAAGCACGGAGGAGCCTAAGAGGTATTACAATAGGTATTTTCAAGAATCCTCAAGGTATGGAAAAGCAAGATAAACAACAAGGGGTTGTCTGGGTAACTCTGCATTATGTGGCCATGTGCAAAAAATTCAGTACCAAGAATCTTTTTTAATAATCATGAAAGACTTCTTGTGTTTATCCAGCAACAACATTCACTCTGGAGTGACATTAAAAAAGAAGTAATTTATGACTGTAGTCTTTAATCCATTTGCAGTCAAGACAGTAATATTGAAACTTGGCTATTGGTCAAACAGTTTATCTACTTTAAATTTTTACACAGTGAAAGGAAGTTTCAAAATGAAAGGTAAATGAAATGCGCACTTTTCATTTTCATGTTGGCTCCTTTTCCATGTGCTAATTCAATAGTAGAATGTGTGTTGAGTTGTAATGCCAAGCTTTTTCAACTTGTAAATATTAAAAATCATTGTTATTGAAAGCTACCTGTACAGCACAGTAGGTGTGGCCATCAGTCAGACACTGGCCTGCCCCATGACCCCAAGCAGCAGTGGGAGGGAGTGCAACACCACCATTTTAAGAGAAAGAACAGCCACATTGCTTTAGACATCCAGATTGTGAGATTAAACTGTCAAATAAAGCAGTAGCATGAATACATATAACTGAATTCCTGTCCTCAGGGACCAACTTCTCTGAGTCTCAGGGAAGTGTAAGAAGTTGCCTAGGCCTGCATTGAACTTACAGAATATTTGCAGCAGTGCCAATGAATTTGCTGGCAGTTTTCACACCTGCATGCCCATAAATGCAATGGCATTCAAATATACAGCAGCAGGTTGACTGACCTAGTTCTGCCCTGGCCTGCGCCCTGCCAAAATGTCTTCCTTTTGTGTTACAGGAAGAAAGATAAATGAGGAGATTCACTCTTCAGAGGTTGCTGTCTGTCAGTGAAATAGTGAATATTCAGCACTTCTGAGAAGCCTCTTTTAATGACCTCTACTTCTCAGTCATTTAAATGCCAAGAACTGGAACAGCAATGGAATTGCTATTTAAACAGAGGGTTTTAGCAACCATCCCAAACAAAATCAGTTCCCCCTAGGAATATCAAACATCTTGGGATTAAACACAGAAGGGTTGTTTTCTGGTGGGGGGGGTGGTTTTCCTTGGTTTCTCAGCCTTCCAGATGTATTTCAAATGCAATCACCCAGGAAAGCAGCCTTGAGTTCAGTCCCTCTGATGGCAAGTGAAGCAGAGCACATTGGATCCAGTGCCAGAGGAAGCAGCACAGCAGAGGAAAACCATCAGTCCAGGTGCTTTCCTCAGTGTCTCACAGAGAGCTGCTTCATCATAGTACCTACGCATGAAGGAACATTGTTAATATCTAGAGATATTGTCTTTTGGGTATATATTGATATTGATATATATTGACCATGCTGGGACATGCTTAGCCCACCTGCCAGATAAAGCAATACTGTTACATACATAGCATGAACACAGTATGTGCTGAAAGCACGTGACTTGCCATGTGTGCCTGTGCTTACATGGTGAAAGTGAGCTGTAGGCATGCTGAGCTGTACACATGCTAGCCTGTAAAGCTCTTGATCCAACATTAATAGACAAATGCATAGTCACTGTACAGCACTGACACTGTAGCAACAGGATGTTTGATTTAGGATAGTCTCAGGTTCAGAGATGCAAACCAAACACGGAAACTTACAAAGGAAAATATTTGCAAATGGAAATACAGACATGTTTTTGGAAAAGAGGAAGTGGAAGTGCATGTTAACATTGTGCATTGAATTCCAGAAGTGGCCTCTGTAATGTTGCTTCCACAAAATAAAGTGTACATGTTGGTGCAACCTGGTTTTTCTGCGCTCCACATGCTCCACATGCAGAATTACTCAAGGCTACGTAGCTAGAGATTCATGGAGCCTGTGCAGAAATCTGTTAAAACATTCTATTGAGTCTAGCAGTGTAAGAATATTTTCTGAAGCTGCAATGTGTCCCGAGGGGCCACTTTAACTGTTTTTCTCATTGCCTTTAAATGTCTTTTCTGCTTGTCTCCAAAGAGTTCTCAGTTCTACTTATCTGTACAAACAAAGCAAAATTTACTTTCATTTAATTCAATTATGGATCAATACGTGTTACTGTGCTTAACAGATAATAGTGTGGAGATGTTTGTTTCAATTATCAGGGATAAGTAATGAAGAATTTGCTCTTAGCCATGGAGGAGAGAGAAATTAAGAAGCATTCACCCAAGCTTTGAAAATTAACTATTAGGTTGTATAAAAAGGCAATGAAAACCAAGGAAAATGCATTGTAAGCATAGACGGGTCTATTTGCTGAGGAAAACAACTGGAAAAAAATTGTTTGCAACTCCTTAAAAGCTGTATATAGTACTACATAAGGGGAAAATTAAGGAAATCATTGACATATAGTGTAGCCTGGCATTGACTGTTCCTCCTTAGAGCGAACTATTATTAAGGCAGTGATTTCCATACCTTCAAGTTCACTGACAGAAGTGGACATGTTGTTTGCCAGTTACAAGCATTACAATTTTTGCTCCCACTAGCTTGAAGTTTTCTATCATGTGGTGCCATGGAGCTTACATCATTGATCGCTGTGTATGAGAAACAGTTTTGGCTAGAACTTCTGCTTTCTTCTTTGTTCCATCATTGCAGTCTAGCAGCTAATTTCACACCAAGGACCTAATTACTTTTCCTGGCATTTCTCCCCTGCTTAAAGCATTCATAAAGACAGTGTAAATGTTTGTGGTTTGTGAAGTCTTCATTAAAGTTCAGAAAAACTTGCCTGGCAATGAAATTCTGTAAGAAATAAATGTGAATGCATGTGTATTTTGAATGCTGTTGAGCTCTTAGCCTAGAAAAATTGTACAGTGCTATTTTAAAACAGAAAGAAACTTGCCAGGACTCTGTCATACACTTCTCTACTGCTGTAGCAGAAGCAAGCATAAATAATGACAGACAAATAGCAAGCTCCACAGAGCTGTCTCTCTCTTAGCTGAAATTTCTTTATATTGAAAAAAAAAATAGATGGAATTTTTAAGGTATTTCTATCTTTTGTATATTCCAGTTCCTTTTCAACTGTGTCACAGAATGGTTTTGATTGGAAGGGACCTTAAAGATCACCTCAATCCATCCCTCCTGCCATGAGCTGGGGTACCTTCCAATAGACCAGGTCACTCAAAGCCCCATCCAACCTGACCTTGAAAACTTTCAGAAATGGCACAGCCATAACCTTTCTGAACTTGTTCCAGTGCCTCACCAGTCTCACAGGGAAGAACTTCTTCCTAATATCTAACCTAAATCTACCCTTTTTCAGTTTTGAAGCCAGTACTCCTTTTCCTCTCACTACATACCCTTGTAAAAAGCGCTTTCCAACTTCTTGGTAGGCCTCCTTTAGCTACTGGAAGGCTGCAATATGGTCTTGCTGGAGCCTTCTCCAGGCTGAGTAACTCCTACTCTCTCAGCCTGTCTTCATATCAGAGATGCTCCAGCCTTCTGATCACCTTCACGATTCTCCTCTGGACTTGCTCTGATAGGTCCGTGACAGAATCATCTCCCCCAACCTGCTGGCCACAGTTCTTTTGATGCAACCCAGGATGTTGTTAACTTTCTGTGCATGTTGCCACATTATGTTGAGCTTCTTGTCAACCAACACCCCCAAGTCTTTCTCAGCAGGGCTACTCTCAGTCCATTCTCCATCTAGCCTATATTTGTGCTTGGGATTGCCTGGACCCATGTACAGGACCTTGCACTTGACCTTGTTGAACTTGATAACGTGAACATGGGTCTATCAGGGTGCTCTTCTGCTGACCTGTGATACTTCTCCAGGCTCTGGGCATCTATTGCTGGCCCAGGCATCAAACTGGTAGGAGTGGTACGATTGAAGTTCCCTCAGCAACTTGAAAGCCCTCTTCAACAGCAAGCCTATAACCAAAGATTTTCTTCACCTTCTCTAACAGATGGACTCCATCAGCTCATCAATTTCAACCATGAACAAAGTCTAGAGTCCCCTAAAGTCTGAATTTGACATCCTTCAATAGAGTCAGGATTTTCATGTCTGTTGCCTGCAAAACACCTGTCTTCCCTCTGTCAGTGAAGATTCCAGTGTTGTATAAACTAAGAAAATTTCTTCTAGAAAACTATTGGATTATGGCAGCCATTACATAAAGTACTGCAGGTCTAAATTTCTCAGCAATATGCAGTAGCACTCGCCACCAGGATATGCATGTCTTGTCCCTACTGTTCACTGCTTTTCTCTTCTCTGCCTCTTCCTTGACTGCTTCGTTCTCAGAGGAGGGCAATGCTGCTTGTGTGTCTTCTCCACTTCAACACAGGATTCATAAGGAGAATTCTGGTGGATTGTGGTCTGTCTTCACACTTCTGCCATCTGAAATTCTGTGCTAGATGATCTTTCAAAGTTCCTTCCAACCCTTAAGATTCTGTGATTCTGTAAAGTTTCAAATGGAACTGCTCGACATAAGACTGCAAATGTGCATACAGGTATAATATATACATGGTAAAGTGTTAAAGTGTGATTTAAAACTTACAAAAAATGGAAGAGAATGCATTCCTATATCTTTTTTCCCCCTTCTATTCTTAATCAGATCTCAGCTAGTGTGGCATACTCATAATGAGTCAAATTCTTCCATCTTTCAGTTCCAAATGTTTCTGTATCAAAAGGTAAATAAGAATCTGTTTCAAGTAAACCCACAATCTAAAGCATGTCAAAATATCTCACTTTGTCACACTTTTATAATTTTGTCACCTGAAAAATTTACACTACTTCTTTATAGATTTTTGCAGGTACAGTGACTAAACTAAGCAGGTTCCTATGGCTTCTCTGTCTTTTACAGTTGCACATAGTGTGAAGGAAAAAAAAATCTTTTCACTCAGATTTTAGATGCACTCCCTCCCTTCAAAACCAAGTTTCAGTTACCAATTCGACTATGTCATAGTGGAATATTTCTTCATCCAACATAAAAGCAAGACAGGAGTGATAAGAGAAATCAGATCATCTCCAACAAGATATGTCTATTAATGCCAAAATACACTGACAGTGAATGTTCAGAACAGTTTCAGCCTTACTCACTGTTAATAGGAACCCAGCTTGCTGGTGTTTTGGCATTAAAGTGATGAGTTGTGTACAACTCAAAATTCAGCACTGAATGCTGGGTTGATATAATGTGAGACACAGCTGATTTGGAATGTCAGATGCTTTCTGATGAGGATGTATTTTACCTGAAACTGTGATCTGATCTGTCTCCAAATATGATAAAGTTAAAATCCCAAAACTTTGACTCTCCCTCAAAACAGGTGCTGCAAAAGTACATTCATAATTTATCTTTCACTTACCAACTTCAGGTTGCTAATGGAGAATACACCGCTGAAGTAGACTCACAATTAACGTACGTGCAGTTAGACTGTGTTGCCTCATAGGTGCCTTTATCTTTACTTAAAGAAAATTCAGCTTATGGATATTCAGGATATTCTGGACCTGTGGTTTTGTTTTAAAAGCAGCTTTCCCTTGCAGTCAAACACTTTTTACATTTAGTGTTCTAACGTCAGCAATGAAATATTTGGAACCTACTGTTTTGCTGATTGCTAATAATTCTTTATTAAAAACTATAAGAGTGAGATAATTAAAGTTAATTCATCTCTTAGTGACAGCACTTAGAATTAGTTTTATCCTCCTCAACAGTTTTCCTTTAAGTGAAGGCTGACTTTAAGGAAACTTATTTTACACTGTTTTTCTGCATTCTAGTATATGTTAATCAGCTGGTTTTACAGGCATAGTATCTGATATATAAAGAGATTTTTTGTTTAATTATTTCAGCTTTATGAATAAACTAGCATAAATGTTATCGCCTTATAAGAACAACATCCTCATCATCCTTGACTGTATATCATGGTTCACTGGAACAACTAAGCTTGGGACAGAGTTTGCAGATGGCAACTTGTTGCTATCACACTGGATTCACCCCATGCAGATTTCCAGTTCTCGTGTACTTTGAGCATCTTTTCACATTGTAATGTCAGAAATCCAGAAAGAACGGATCTTGTCCAGTTCCAGATGTGAGTTTTACTGTTTTTGCTGTTGCTTTAAGTTGCTTGGACTGAAGGCAATTGAGGGCCACTAGGTACAGCACAGTTTATCTACCCACCTTCAGCCACTTTGTCCAGCAATGTTCAGATGTTCTGGTTGACATTTCCTTGGAGCCCATCGATGTGAGTGCACAACACCGTATTTGTCAAAGCTGTTAGAGAAGAAGCTTCTTGAAAAACATGCCATTATACAGATTGTGTTTTCTTGCATCTAAATTACCAGTCTTTGCATTTAGTGAGGAAGGAGGCAGAAGTATTATAATAAAATGTCTGCCTCTATTGGATCAGGTTTCACTTGAAGAGCCTATGTCAGACTGATTAAGATCAGTACTCGATTTTTTTGTCAAAGAAGGTGGTTTATGGGTTTCCCCACATAGAGGAGGTCTGTCTAGCATTTTCTCTGACACACAGCTCCTGTATGAAGAGATTATATAGCACATTAGGAAAAACATCTTTTGTAGTCTTAAAAGACTATTCCTGGAAAGGTGAAGAAGAATTCTGCATTCAGTGCTGCTGAATTTCCTAAGCAAGAAGTTGATAATAAACCAAATCAGAAATGGGTTCATGCCTGCAGGCAAATGCCTATGGTGCAGATATACAAATTGTAGCAAATCTCCTTCAGCTGCGTGCTGGAGTCTGAAAAGACAAGCTGTAGGATCCTGGCAAGAAGACTCCTTACAGCTAAAAAGATGAGTTTTGGGCACAGATTTTCCTAAAGTGGACAACAGTGATATGTCTGAGCAAGAGCCCTTAAGTGTAAGAGGGGCTGATGAGGGCACTGCCTCTGTCTGTCTGCCCTCTCTGTGGCATGAGCTCCTTGTGACCAGGTGCTCTCAGTTTGTGTGATGTTGCTAAACCTCTGCAGTTTGCAGCTCAAAGTATTAAAGGTAAAATTGCACTGGTATTAGGCTACTTCAACATAATTAAACTTGACCATACCATAAGCACAGTAGTCTTGGCAGAAAAAAAGCACAAAGGAAAGGGTGAGCCAGGGTTTAATACTCCTTTCCTGTGAGTCAACATTTCTCACGTCAGCAGTGTTTGAGATTTCCTGGTGCAAAGAACCTTTTAACTTCAACAGAGATCAGATGTTTTTTTTTTCTGCTTCATCTTTTTCTTAATCCCAAGTTGCTAGCAGCTGTTGTAGAAATAAAAAATTCCGTCTGGTTCTGCAGATGAATGCCTGACTTTTAATTAACCCAGTGAACACATATAGATCAAATTTGCTGTATCCAGTCTTCTGTACTTAAATTAAGAAAAGGGATGTGTTCAGTGCTGTAATGTAGGAAAGTTTATTTTTAATTAACCTGATTTGCACTTGTAAGTTAAAGCTAATTAGTACAGCTCATTCATCGTTTGTATCTAGGGCCACTGGGAACAGTTTGATTTTCTACCTACTTGGTTCTAGGCCATAAAAATATGTCCCATTATCTGCAATTTTCAGGTTTTTTGTGGAATTAATACCAGTATTTGTGGCACTTCATGTTGTATAACAATGAAGTTTTCTCAGGGCCGAGTCTGTGAATCCAGATTTTTGAATCTTTGTCCACTTTAGCTTTTGTGGTGTGTAAATTATGAATCTGAGTTTTGCAGATAAGACCTATTTTTATTCTTCCTAGGCAGCTGTGAATTGTAAAACTGGGTCTTTCAGAGACCGTCTCTTTCCCTGTTTCTCTCCTGGAGAGTGATGTTTAACTTGCTGACATATCACTGAGAATCCAGAAGGAAGGAAAAGCACTGCACTCTCTGTCCTCACTCCTCTCCCCCAAAAATCTAGGCTAAGTTATTCCAGTGACTTTCTATCTTTATTCTTGGAAAGATTTTCCTGATGTCTGCCTGTCTCTTTCTTGGATGGAGCAGGTAGTAAATTTCAGGAAACAAATGAGCTGTAGCAGAAGCAGCCTGGGAAGGATGTTTGGAGGAAAAAAGGTAGCACAGGTGGTTGTGTTACTATGTTCTACCTAGCTACCACAAGCTAAAAGAAGTATTTTGCAAGAAAGTTCCTTCTAGTTTCAGGGCTGTTAAAAGGAGAGAAGACTGAGACAAAAGGTATTCTGAGCTCACTGATCCCGATAAAATAATAAATAATGGCAACAAAAATGTCCCCAGTATTCTGTAGCTGCCATCACCTGGAGCTGGTTAAAAAGTATTTGCTAATAGTGTATATAGTTTTTTCTTTCCTAACAGCTTTTCCTGAATAAAACATTTAAGTTGGAGTTCATTGCACTAACTGATCAACTCTAAATGTGGTCCAGCTTTATTCTATATATACTTTTATTACTCCTCAGTGCACAAGCTCTAGTAACCAGCTAATGATTCTGTTTCCCTGTAAAATGCAAATATCACTTTTTGAATGGGAACACGATTTCCTCTCCCTGTTAGCATGCACTAAGGAAGATTGATGCACAAGCTTTGTGCTTGACACAAAGAAATCAAGTCATTTTAAGGACCTAGGTAGGTCAGAAATGAAAATCAGACTCCAGCACAGGACAAAATAGGAGCCTACTATATAGTCAGAGCGTGGTGTGTTGGTGGTGGAATCAAACCTCCCTCCTGAGTTACATTGTTTTTGTCAGTGTGGGCTTAATCATGAAACCAGGCAGGCTCCTAATGTTGCTGAAGTTGTGTAGTCAATACATTCTTTTGCTCAGGTCCTTCATTCATTTTCAAATAGGAATCTTCCCAAAAAGGTTACAGGCCCTCCTGAGCATTTATTCCTGCACAGATTCTATTGCCTAACATTGCCAGCAATACAGATAAGTTTTCATAAAAGTTTGTGTGGACTTTCTCATATTAAGCCACAATTATTTTAGTTTTGGATCAGTAGGTAAAAACAGGGGCAAAATTTGAACAGTTTTCAATGAATCAGGAGTTTCTATACAGCAATTAATCTGGTTTATTTAGTTCTTGTATCAGATTTTCTCTTCTACACAAACATATAGGTGTCTTTATTGAATAGTCTGAATAAAAATTTACTATGGACATCAGAATTTTACCTTTTAGAGTTCAGATGTAAATTCATCATGGCTTTTAATGAGTTATCTTGCAAGGACATAAAGATTAGACCAGCAGAAATAGAACCACATGATAAGCTATTAAACGTTATTTTTAGTTAAGAACAAACACTATCTTTGAAGGTTCTCTGTGCTTTGACAATCAAGAGGTTTAATGATTTGTATGAGATGGATAGCATTAGTAAAGACTTTGTGGAGAACTGTAAGCAGGCAGCCTTTAGAAATAGAATATTCTGTGTTTGACAGAGTAGAACTATTGTATACTTTTGTTGCAGTGCTGCAATTATTGGAACAAAGAGAAACTTTCTTTTATGTAAATATTCTCCAAAGATAACAAAGGAAAGGTAAGAACACACAGGACTAGTGTATTCTCTCAACTGTTTTATTCCTGCCTCCCCACCCCCCTGATGATTTAGAAGAGTTCTAGTAAGGGGGGAGGTTCGGGGAGAGACTGAAGGGGAAAAAAAAAAAAAAAAAAAGATGACCAGGAAAGAAAGCTGTCCTCATGAGATGCTAAGGTGTTCTTCAGGAAGTCACCCATCAACAGAGAAAGTTATTCACTTCAGCAACTACTGTCTCTGTGCAGTGAAGCTGCCATGTTTTGACAGTTTGTAATGTCAGTGCTATCTATGAGTTGTTTTCCTCTGCTTTGTTTCCCAGAGTCTCTAGTATTCTGTAGCAACTGCTGCTTCCCTTCAGGGCAGAATTTTCTGATAGTCTATTCTTAACTGTAAAACCTGTCTATTTTTCTGGGAGTAGGATTTTTATTTTACAGTATGGTATAATTTCTGAAGAGTCCAATATGTAAATTCGTAATTCCCAGAACCTGTGGGCATAGAGGTTCTGCTAATATAATCCATAGCCATATAAAACCTCTACAGCTGCATGGATGTTAAACTGGCCACATGAGGCCCAGATAAGTCTGGTATAAGTGTCTGTTGAATCCACATGAAGGGACTACAAAAAAAACTCCCCCATTTGTAGCCACATCCAAGCACTATCCAGTTGAAAATTCTTTGGTTCTGAATTTCAGATGTGCCACCATTGAATAAAACATAGCTAAATCATCAAATGACCTCCAGAAGAATAAGTCACCATTCTTTGCCCAGGATAATTCAGCTGCTTTTATTTGTATTGTGATAACTCCTACTGATCCTGCATAGAAATTAAGGTGGTTGTTTGCCTACCACTTTAAACTTAAATATAATGAAAAGAGAGCCTCTGTACCAAAGAGCTTCTAGAAATGATGCTAAAACAAGCTGCATTTTAAGGCCAGGTTCTAAGTGACTTGTCTGGTCATAGCATCCAATAATAAGATGAAGTCTTCCTCTTTTCCAGTCAATGTTTTATGACAGAAGGAAATATTGTGGTTCTTTCATCAATTTTTTTGTCAAAGCATTTATTTTGAAACCAATACATAACAATTTAAACCTCTAAAAACTATTTCTCTAGCTCTGAGTTATTGAAGGCATTGGATTTTATAACAATAAACTTGCCAATGAATAATACTAAGACCCGTCATCCAGCCTGTGTATGACTTTTTGTTTAGCCACAAAACAAACTAAGTAGCAGACATCGGACAGGAAAAGTTTCTGATATGATAGTCCTCTACATTTCTTTTTAAAGTATTGATGGGATAGATTTCCACATTGAAGAGATTGTTGATGTGTAATAAAATCCCAGAAGCAGTGTAAATAAATAAAATAAATAAGATTGATTATTTCTTTGCCCCTTCTTTTCTGTCTCCCCCCCCAAAAAAGTCAGAGAAAGCTGAAGGGAACATCTTACCTAGAAGTGGTGTGACACAAGTACTGAATTCAAGACTATTTTCTTTAAACAGCTGTGATGACTTTTCTGTTCCTCAAAGAGAAGAATGTTTGTAGGATGACTTGGGACTGTCTCCATCAAAGAGCATGAAACTGCATAGAACAGGTACAGTCTGTTGGCAATTGAGCACAGCTTTGCTAATCCATATTTCCTTCTATAGTTAAGGTGATGCCTTTTGTTGTTTTTTTGTTTGTTTTTTTTTAAGACCAAGCAGAATGAGTTCTGGCAATTTAGTATGAATTATGTTGTAGTTAGTGCTTTTCTGTTAAGCTCTGGTTCCTTAATTCCTCAGCCCTCATGAAAGCAAGTTTGTGTTCACTTCCTCTCAAATTGTATTGTGATAGTAGAATCACCCTATGCCATGAAATAGAGTGAATACAAAGTTTTGGCATAGAGCATTCAAAGTTTACATAGAAGAATTAAAATGGAAAATATGTTGTGCTAAAATTGATATACTCATTTAAAAGTTAGTGGAATGAGGGGTGGAAAGTTTATATAGCTGTAGGCTTTTAGTATTGTCCAGAAGCGTGTATGAGAAATTATAGTTTCTATGTGGATTATTAATTAATAAATACACATTGTGCTAAATTTGCAAACCTTGGAGTACTTTTTCAGTACTTGAGTGTAGGGGAAAATGAGGGTGATATTTGAGTTTTATGGATAAGGAGGTTTTTTCCTCAAAATTCTCTCTGAGTTTTAACAGGAAAGGAAGAGAATAACTGTAAATTGCATGAAATGGATCAGTCAATGTGTTATGAACTGTGGATTCGTTCATTTTCTCATCTTGTGCTACTTGGACATGTGTCACAACCAGATGCTGTGCCTACTGGTGGAAGGAAGAAATGTGATTGCATTCTTCCAGTTCCTCTGTTGGTAAATCCATAGCTTTCAGGTATAAGTTGCACCAACTGTAATACACAGAGAGAGAACTGTACTTAGAAATTAGCCCTACATTTAATGGTTTGTCTGGTGTTAAAGTACATTGGAAAGTCTAGAAAAGAGTCTCAGAATTTAATTATTGTTATTATCATGCTGACATTAAACCAAATTTGCATCGTAGGGACCCAATAGTATATGGATTTGCTGTTACTGTACTTCTTGTTTATTGTGGTATTCTCTGGACTTTTGAGATGGAGACTTAATAAAAGTTATTAAAGAGATCTGTCCATAACAACAACAGTAGTAAAAAAGAATCTGACTAATCCACAAACAGAACTCAGCATACTCAAAAGGAGCATTATCTAAGGAGAAATCACAATATTAATACCAAATTATTTTTGAAATAATAAGCTTCCTCGAACCCCAGCACTAGGCCAGAAAACTCAGTGCCAGAGTGCAGCTTGAGACCTTTTTTGAGATCTGACACACACGTGCAGAGGTTATAGGCTTTGAGAATGTCAGAGGGCAAATTTCACGGAGCTGGTCATTGCCCCATGTCTAGCTGAGAGTTAGTGCTGTCAGAGCTGGCCTATGCTTGAGCAACCCTGCCCTTACATGGAGGTTATGGAATAATGATTGCTTTTCGTCTGAGTGAATGATGCCACAGGTAAGGACTCAATGGTTTATCAAAATACCATGCTTAACTTCTAGCCTGGGATATTTCTACATTTGAAACAGGTTCAAAGGTGAATGTGCACTTAAGAATCTTATAAAATAACTGAATGCTTGCATAAGACTTCTCAATTGACCCCTCTCAAATTGCTCTGTGGAGTCAATTGTACTTTAAAAGGTAGGAGGATTGAAAGACTTTTCTAAAGATTACCTGCAAGACATAATGTGTGAGAGACAGAGCAATGAACGAATCTATGCTAAACTGTTGGAAACTGGGAGCTGTTTCCTTGAGTTGAGCTCATAAACTGAGCATTATCTGAAAAGAAAGAAAAAAGTCATGCCTCTGATGCTGGACCATGGAAATCTGATGCTTTCAGAATGATAATGCTGGTGCTGCATTTTGTGATTTGGAATTTCCCCCTTACTTTGTATGCTGTTCTCCCCCATTGGAAGCTGCTGCATAATGCATAACTCTACCATTTCACCTTTTGCTTTTGTGGTATTTAAAAAATTTATTCCAAAAAGCTGCTCAGGGAAATGAAGATTCCTGGGTTGAGGTGTTCCATCTTGGATAAAGTGCCATTGGCTGTAGATTTATTGCTGTAAGCAGTGGCATTTTCTTACCCAGTTGTGGAGCTATGAAAACAACAGTCATATCGTCTTTGAAGCACTGGAAAAAAGCAACAGTCTATCTTCTTTCCAGCAGAGGAAATTATTTTTCTAATGAGTTAAATGAGCAGAAGACTTTCAAGGACTTACTCTGCATCTCGGAAACTCTTCAGTACCATAATGCTGTGACAGAGCACAGGAACAGGCTGCCCAGATGGGTTGTGGAGTCTCCTTCTCTGGGGACATTCAAAACCCACCTGGACAAGTTCTTGTGTAACCTACTCTAGGTGGTCGTGCTCTGCCAGAGAGGTTGGACTAGATGATCTTTCAAGGTCCCTTCCAACCCTTGAAATTCTGTGATTCTGCCTCTTAACAAGAACCAGCTGAGCAGCTTTCTCCTTGAAAATCTACATAACCATCTTGAAAGCTCATCCGTGAAACTCCTCATGTAGTTTTCTCCAATCTCTACCCAGCCTATCAAAACTGAAAGGGAACCAGAGCTTCAAGGTGTATGAATAGAAAAAGGTGGATTTTTCCCTATGAAAAATGTAGCTCTTTGGACTTCCTGGCTGGCACCTCTACGTAAAATAATAAGCCAAGGCTAATATATTTGAGCAAGTGTTTAAATGAAATACCTGGAGAGATTCAGTGTTGGTCAGGCTGTATTTAAGTCTAGACATTTTATATTCTTTTTTACTTTCTGATGTTGTCATTCCCTCAGGCAAACTGATTTTGTTGGCAGTGTCCACTCAGCAACTCATCTTTTTTACAGCTGGTAGCTGGTTCACAGGAAAGCCCTTGTTCCTTGTTGGGCCCTTATGATGTGAAACAACATAACAGCAGGTACAATTATTTCTGTTTTCCTTCACTCAGTTTGATGAAAACTCTGTGGAGAGAGTGATTGGGAAGAAGGCTGTAACCTCTGAGAAGCAGATGTCCATTGCAGGTCATTAATGCATGGAACTGGCATACCCAAGAGTTTTATAAAGGATCTGACATGTCAGGATACATCTGCCTGCTTTCTCTGCAGCTTCTTTTCTGTCAAGCATACTTACCTTTTGACATATCTGTAACTACCACTGGGTACAGAGGTCTCAAATTAGGAGTCAGATAACTCTTTCCTTGATTTATGGAGAGAGGGATGAGAAAAGATGTAATGCTTTTCGGGTGAATAGTTTGCCTTTTCCTCCCATTTATACCTGAGAGTGAATTGATCCAAATGGCATTCCCAAAATAAGCAGGAATCTTTCAGGTCTCAGACACTATTAAATTTCTTATAGAATTCACAACGGAGTAATCAGGATATTTGTTTGCAAGTAACCCAGGAGACAGCAACAGTGTTTGTGCTTGTAGCAGACTTCCTGCACAGCAACTGCTGGAGAAACTCTTACGCCGTTTTCTCACTGGAATAACATTTCTGTAGCTTAAATGTAAACTGGGGGATCCCTTGCCAATTCTGCAAATTGATGTGTCATCAAAGTCGCTAATAAGTGTATTTTTCAATGGTCTGACATTCAAGATTAGTGTTTTTCTGAGCTTTTGGGAATGCAAGTCCTTCCTTTCCACAGTGTGTAGTCTAGAACTTCTCGGGAGCTCCTTGTATCACTAGCATGCTTATCTGATTGCTTAATGTTTGAAACTGTACTTTAAATTAAGAATTTCACAAATTCTCCCAATGAGTTTACTGAATGAGTTTTGGAGCCCATCTACCAGATCATCTGAACACTGGAAAAAACAGCCCTTTTCAATCCAGAATGAAGAACCTGGGCATATGACATCATTGGTCATTGCTCTTTTTTTTTTTTTTTCCCCCCTTATCCTACTGCTTTGGAACACATTTCTCCAAGTAACCTACTGTCAAATTGGCTAACATAAGATGATCGTTCTCAGTGGTTGCCTGTCAATTTACAACTCTATTTCATATAGTCAACTATAGTTTTTGCTCTTTGATATCTACCCTGGAATACAATCAGACAACAATTTTTGGAGTTACTGGAATTCTGGAATTCCTCAGGCTGACCAATTAAAAACTAGCTGTGCTTTTCCAATCTGCAGCACAAACACATGTGGACAGAAATAACAGGATCTATTTTGTATTTTCTGTTGTGTATGCTACTTCTGCCTACTAAGTCTTTGCTCATAAATGATCAAGTTTTGTCAAGTGCCGCGTGAGAACATTTGATTTCTTAACATTACAAAATTCTAGTTGATTTGGACTCATTTTCAGGGTTTTCTTTTCTTAGGGAAACAGGCGTTCAACAGATAACCTCATACTTTTAAGACTTTTTTGCCTTTTTTAACATAATAGTTTTTAATTAAATTAAACAATTGCTTAGTAAATATGACAGGCTAATTCTCCATTTTGCATTACTGAGAGGCAAAACTTTGTCTGTGAAACCATTTCTAGTATAAATAATTTCTAGTAGAATTACCATTTCTAGTATAAACTATACCTACTGCTTTTGGGAAGGGATTGTACTGATGGGGTGTATTCTACAAGAGTCAAAATGACTTTAAGAACCTACATTTTGAGATGCACTTTTGTGATATTTTTCTTGTCTGAGGATGTAAGGTACTCAGAGTGTCCTGACTTCACACCCTCTACCCTCCTTTCTCTTTTAGCGGATAGCATGCTGAGAGATCTTTCTCTGCCTCCTTGTGGGAACTTGTTAATGTGTTCACTGATGCTGATAAGGAGTGCTGTACTGGAAGATTTGGCAGCTGAGGGTAATTGGCCCATGGCTGCTTTAACTGCACACAATTTAACCATGCCATTCAGTCTCCCCAGGGTAATCTAATATAGCTGGAAAGTGCTGTGGCTTGTCAGAGCAAGCAGGCAGCTAGCAGCCAGGAACTTCCAAATTCTCATTCTTCTTCTGCCATCCACTCTGTATAGGGTCTGTCTCATCACTTTCTAGCCATAGTTCAACACTTGCATTGCCTCCCTTCACAGTGAGGATAATGCCTGTTTACCCATCAGCATCACATAGCCTTTTGGAGTACTAATTTAAAGCATCATTCACCTTCAATGCATGCATTGTTATAAGAACATGCAGTCCAAAGTAAAATATAGCACACATATAATGATATTTGGTCCACCAAAGCTAGCAAGCTGATACTCAACAGACTAGAGAAGACAGAAAAGAAGTCAAGATCTTAAAACATTATTCAGAAAGTTGGACTGTATGCAAATGTATAGTCAGTGATGCAAATGATTAAGAAAGAATGTCTATGAATACTAAAGGAGTTTCAATTTAGACAAAATCAAGATTTTTTTCTAAGGTGAAGGGGAATTACTGCTGTGTAGCTATATGAATAGAGCAATCTGTGCACAGAACAGGTGCCCGTACTGCTCCACCATCAGAAGGAAGACGAGAGAGAGCAGAAGAGAAGTTAAAAATGAGGCAAAAACACAGTATCTGAATTGTTAAAAGCCGGTTAGATAGACATTAGCAAAGCATTGGATCATTGTACCTACTTGTATATTTGCTTTTAATCCTTCTCCACAAAACCCACTGTTTTCTGTGATGAAACCAGAAGTCCAAAGTATCTCTGCCTGATGGAGATTGATTAATCTTTTCATGCAGGAATGGATCCTCACTACTAGATAACTGGGAGCATAACACTTTAGAAAAAACAGTGTAAAGGATTCAGGGGGTGAAAAAGGTAAAGATCAGTAAGTAGTAGTATGTGGCTCGATAAAGGCAATATTTATACCAGCCATGTGGAAGCTTTCTGCTGATACAAATTATACATTCATCTATCTTTATGGTTCAGTATTAATATTGTTTAAACGTTATGACAGTTATTATCAAGGAGTTACGATTTGTTTTACAAAGGAGGCAGGTGTAGAAACAATGCAGTATTATGATTTGAATGGGATTATAAATGAGAATTAAGACTAAGATGTTTGCAATCTTTCGTGTTTTTCTGGATGCACTTCAAGCCAAAGACGGTGTATTATAGAAATAGCAAAGTAAGAAAATCTTTTCTGCTTAAGATCACTACTGCTATAAGAAACAATAAGAACTAACTCCAGGGGCACTAGAACCACCAAGGATATAATCAATTAACAGCTCAAAAGTTTGGTGTGATAATGTTGTCTGATGTGATATTAAGACCTGAATTTTCACTGTACTCTTGAAGTGTATAGAGAGAAATGAGGACAAGATGCACAACAATGTGGTGCATTTAGATGATTGTGATAATTCTTTGCAACTAGGTAAAAATATAGAATATTCAAATGTGTTAGCCAAGAAAATGACAGAATAAGACAAACCCATGGAGGTATCCAAGGCACTTTATAAGATCTGATTGTTCAGCCAACACTGAGATTAAAAAGAGATCCCTCTTGTCAACTGCTGCAGAGAAATTGACAAAACTACAGTATAATAAAACATTGCATTTGATATCAGAGTGAAACTTTATCCAGACAGTGCACTAATAATATTGCTCTGGAGTTGAAGGTGATTCATTGTAGTGGTTTCATCTGGGCCAGGTTTTTAGAGGGGGCTACAGGGTGGCTTCTTTAAACAAGGAGCTGCCAGAAGCCCTCTGTAGCTGATAGGGCCATTGACAGTCAATTCTAAGATGGGCCCACTTCTAACCCAGGCCTGCCTGGCCAATTAGTGATGGAG
>WBNH01012508.1:3544-17942 GCA_013401255.1 Urocolius indicus
GGGGGCTATCGGGGCTGTGGGAGGGGGCTGGCGCCAGGGGGTTTGCGGAGCTGAGCTGGTGCGCGGGGGCGGTTCCTCGGATGCGTGTGAGCGTGGCTCCAGCTGCGGGTCCCTGCGCAGGAGGTCGGCCGCATGAAGATTGAGCTGTTTGCAGACGTTGTACCCAAGACTGCAGAGAATTTCAGGTGAGGAGCAGCCGGTGTTCCTGCAGCTCAGCAGGACCTGGGCTGCTGAGGCTGTTTGGTGGCCGAATGGCTGCCTGTCTCCACCCCCAAACCCCTGCTCACCTCTCTGTCCCTAGAGAGATGTGACTGTGCAGCACCCTGGGAAGTCCCTCGGGGTGGCAGGTGAGGGGCTCCAGTTCCTCTCTCCTCACCCTGTGGAGCTTCTTGCACTTGGTTAATCTCTAAAAGGCAGCAGCTTCATGAGATGGGAGAGGTCTCCTCACTCCCCAGCTCTCTTGCCCCTGACTGCAGGACCACCTTGAACCTGCACAGTGCTGCAGCCCCTATGTCAAACATCTGCCCTCTCAGCTGCGTCTGTGAGCCGAGCTGAGGGCAGGGAGATGGCTCAGCAGTTGGTGTCATGGGCAAAACAGACTCAACTTGGGGAGAAAAAGGTTTGATTTATTAATGAGCCATCAGAACAAATGGATGAGAAATAAAACCAAACCTTAAAACCCTTCCCCCGAGCCCTCGTCTGCCCAGGACTCTCCTTCATCCCCCAGCAGCACAGGGTTTGGGGATGGGGTCAGTTCGTCACAGATGGACTTTGCTGCTTCTGCTCAGGGGGAGGTCACCTCACCCTTCCCACGGCTGCACTGTGGGGTCCCTGCCACGGGAGACAGTCCCTCGGCAACTGCTCCAGCCTGGGGCCTCCCTGGGCTGCAGGGGCACAGCTGCCTCCCCATGGGCTGCCCCCCAGAGCACAGGGGACTGTTTCTGCCAGGGCCTAAGCACCCTCCTCCCCTCCTGCTCCACTGACCTCGGTGTCTGTGCAGATGTTCTCACATTCTCCCTCCCTGGAGCTGCTGCAGTTCAGCCACTGCCCAGCAACTTTTTCCCCTTCTACAACACGTGAATCACAGAGGTGTTACCTCAGTCACTTATCGGCCAGGCCTGGCTCAGCTGTGTGTCCAGCCTAGAGCTGACTGGCATCAGCCCTGTCAGCTACAGGGGAAGCTTCTGGCAGCTCTGTTTAAAGCCCCTTCCACTCCCAAAAACCTGCCCCAAGCAAAACCACATCAGCCAGTCAGAGCATGTTTGCTGCATGCAGCCCCCTGTGCTCTCAGAGCTCAGCTGTGCCTCACACTCTGCTCTCTTTCTTGTTTTCCAGGCAGTTTTGTACAGGTGAATTCAGGTAAGTGGGTCACAGTGTCCTTTTAAATCACATACTCAGCAAAACAGGGCAGGTGAGCAGGAAGAAGACTCACTTGGAAGCTTTTCTTGCTATAGCAGGGCAAGAGGAAAGCGTGACACGAATCCTCTCTGATGAAGTCGTGAGGGGCTCAGTCAGTAGTGGAGATGACAGCCTTTCCCTTTTTGGGCACGACTTTGTTCTTGCTCAGGTGGCTCAAGGAGGCCTTGTCTGCAAAGCCCACCTGCTCATGCTGCAGTTTCAGTGGGATCCTGTAAAGATGATGGTGTGGATGTTGTTTGATGTGCAGAGCCCACTCCATCTTTCCTGTTGCCTCTGGGAGCGCTGGCTGACGGGCAGACTGCAGCACACGGTGCTGTGTCATACAGGGCAGTCCTCTGGGGCTCTGAGTTCCTGGGAGGCTTTTGTGTTGGGATATCCAGCAAGCTGCAATGATGCTCTTTTTTATTTCTTTGTAGGAAAGATGGTGTCCCTATAGGTTACAAAGGAAGCACTTTCCACAGGTAATTAGCTGCTTAAATAGCAGCCTGAGCTGGATGTGGTATATGAGACCTCCCTCAAGGCAGTATTGGTCTGTGAGGCATGAGCTGGTGCTGGAGGGATGTGGGGCACTGTCAGATGCATATACTAGAGCTCTCCCCCTCTCCCCTCACCCTGCCCAGCCCAGCACTGACCCACAGCCCTCAGCACCTCAGCCCCACGCCTTTGGGATCCCTCCAGGGCTGGGCACTGCCCCAGCTCCCTGGGCAGCCTGGCACAGGGGCTGACACCCCTCTCAGGGAAACAGTTCTGCCTCAGCTCCAGCCTCAACCTCCCCTGGGGCAGCTGCAGCCCATTGCCTCTTAATACATGAGGAAATGGCAGGTCTGTGACCCCGTCACTGTGGCTCCCAAGTTGCCAGGGAGCAGCCAGCAGTTGAGATGAGTTGCAGATTTCAGTTCACAGAGCCTGGTGATGTCCATTGTGCCTTTTGCCACACGCTGGGCTCTGGAGGCATCTCCCTGCTGACAGCTAAGTGTTGTTTTACTTTTTCAGGGTAATTAAGGATTTCATGATCCAAGGAGGTGACTTTGTAAACGTATGTACTTCTATGTTCCTTCCCTGCTTTCCCTGCATGGTGCAACGTGCAGCAGCTCCCAAGGGTCTGCACTGATCTGTGGCATCTCTTGGCTCTCATTGAGGGACTTAGCCAGAGGTTTCCTCAGAGCGTTGCTGCCATCTTCCTGCAGCAGACTAGAACATACTGAAAGGAAGTCTGGACTCCTGGCTGAACACACGTTCTCCTTCCCAAAACATTTCCTCCTTAAAATAAGCATGGCAGTGACAGCCAGAGGCTTTGCAAACTTGCAGATACGGGGGGCTGTTTTTTACCCTCTTGTCTTTTCCCCTCCTCCTGTCCCCACCCCCCAGGCAAAAAACCCTGAGCAGTTCTGGTAGCTTGATGGAGAGAGGCTCTGAAGTACAGAACCAAGTATCTGATGCAAGAGAGTTTAAATCAAAGCTAATTTTTTGTTGGTGAATAGTCTCAAAATAGAAAAGTCTTTGTGGCTGCAGTTGTGGTGCTGCTCTGACCTGGGGACAAGCAGAGTGTCTGGGGATGGACGGAGGAGCACAGGGCTCCCTCCCTGTCCTGGGACCCAGCACAGTGGTTTCATTGCTGGAAGTGTTTCAGAAAGCTGTAAGGGGGGTGATGAAGCTTTTTTTTTAACACAGACTTTGTAAAACTCAGTTTTATGGAAGTCACTGAGAGAACTAAGCTCAGCCACAGCAGGCTTCCAGGTAATTGCTGGTTGTGATGCTTGCTCAGATGTCCCACCGGGCTTTATCACTTGCCCCCAAAGCTTCACAAGCGTTGCAGATTACACCAGTGGCTTTAACTAATAAATCACAGCACAAAACCACTCAGGGAGCAAGAACAGTCAGACTGATGGCTGAGACAGGGCATGTGCTCCTGTCTCAGCTCAAGGAAACCACAGAGGAGAGGGGGAAAAGAAACAAGGGCTGTGCAAGCACAGGGAAAGTTGTGCAGCTGTGTGGGGTGTTTTACTGTCACTTTATTTTCCTGTTCAGTTTGCCCTAATAAAAACCATATGCTAAGGAGCAAGATGCTGAGAGGAGACAGGTTGCAGCAAGGCAGAAGAAGAGGGGCTGAAGCCACACAGAAAGGGAAAATCCACAAGGGGAATCGCTGGCAGAACAGTCAGTTCAACAGCCTGTGCCAGAGGTACCAGTCTGCATCACTTCTGCAGCATTCCCTGAAGAGCTCCTGGCAGTATCTTTAATGCTGTTCTGTTGAAAGGTCCTTGCTCGGTTCTTTTTGGAATCACACTGGAGGGTCCCTGTGGCACTGGAGCAAAGGGCAGAGTGGCCTTTCAGTCCCACAGCATGGTGGGGTTGGAAGGGACCTTCAGAGCTCATCCAGTCCAAGCCCCCTGCAGAAGCAGCTCCCACCTAGATCAGGTCACACAGGAACGTGTCCGGGGGGGCTTGAAGAGCTCCAAGGAAGGAGCCTCCACACCCTCCCTGGGCAGCCTGGGCCAGGGCTCCCTCACCTCACAGGGAAACAGTTTGTCCTGATGTTTCAATGGAACTTTTGTTGCAGCTTCATCCCATCACCCCTTGTCCTGTTGCTGGATACAACAGAAACAAGTGCTGCCTCAACCTCCTGACACCCACCAGTGAGATATTTGTAACTGTTAATGAGCTCCCCCCTCAGTTTCTTCTCCAGACTGAACAGCCCCAGGGCCGCAGCCTTTCCTCAGCAGGAAGATGCTCCAGTGCCCTCAGCATCTTGGTGTCCCTGCACTGGCCTCTCTGCAGCAGTTCCCTGTCTCTCTGCAGCTGAGGAGCCCAGCACTGGCCACAGGACTCCAGATGAGGCCTCAGCAGCTCTGGCAGAGCAGAGGGGCAGAACCTCCCTGGCCCCGCTGCCCACACTCTGCTTGAGCTCAGTCTGCAGCCACTGCCCTCGCTGAGTGTTTTGAGATCTGAGTGCAAGGGCCTGTAGTTGGGTACAAGATGTCTCAGCTTGGTGGAAAGTACAGCAAAACTTAGCAGCTCTGAAGTTTAGAAACCATCCTTGCTGAACAGAGATCACTTCCCTGTTCCCAGTGAAGTCACAGGAGGTCAGGTGAAATAAATAAGCGAACCAGAGCTGACCTCTCCCACACGGCCACTTCTGCCCCATCAGCCCACGCTTCTGTGTCCCCTCCCCTTTCCCTCACAAGTCCAGTGGGTCTGTACTGAGCACTCTAGCCTCCATCTCACTCTGAGAGGCTCAGGCTTAGCCCTTACAAACCCCATGGGCTTCTGCCGACGTGGGGATGGAAACAACGTGCTGTGAGGTCAGAAACCAGTTGCTGTTCCTCTTCAGGAAAGAAGCATTGCATGTGTTCACTGCTAGTGTGCAGGAATGGCAGCAGAGCAGCACATCTGTTTGAGGCTGAGGTTAAAGCTGTCTTTTTTTGCTCAGGGATTTTAAATTTCCTTTTCTGAATAGAATGGTTCTGTAGCAGTTGCTGCAAAACAAGGGCTGGGGCTGACTGGGCACCTCTCCTCTGCAGGGAGACGGCACTGGAGTAGCCAGTATATACAGGGGTCCTTTTGCAGATGAAAACTTCAAGCTGAAACACTCTGCTCCTGGGCTGCTCTCTATGGTGAGTATCAAATAATGACAGTTGAAGATTACAAAGCTTTGGGTGCTTGGTGCCCTTTGCCTAAGTGTATTCATTGTTTGCCAGACAACAGAAATCACCTTTGGATACAGGATCTGAAAGTCCTGCTGTGTAACTGCTAGGCAGAGGGTTAATGTGTTCAATACCACAAAAGTCTGGATCCTGCAGCACATTCCCCCCTCCTGTTTTGTCTTACCTGTTGGCTTTGTTTGGTTTGCTTGTGGAAGAGCTTGATTCTTACTCTTTATATGCAGTGGCAAGTGTGGTGTTTCCTCTGATGCTGTTATGGAGCACTGACCTCAGCAAGGTCAAACTAAGAACTCTGGGAGTTTCAGAGCAGTGTTACCATGGTATCTTTTATAACATTTTCTTCTTGTAAGAAAGTGCAACAATTGCACGTTGTCTGGTAGAGACAACACACTGACTGTTGCAAAAGAGAGTGGAGCTGGTGCTGTGCACAACTGCCTCTACCCCAGCTCTTTCTACTGCCCTGCCCTTAAAACCACTTGCTTAGGGCATTAACCACTTGGATGACTTGTGCATCCAGTTCAAAACACGGCCCCAAAAAGAGGTATCATGACACAGTTAAGCAGCTGGTGCACTGTGGTGCTGCTGTGGGAGAAGGGATCCACTCTGATCTTGACAGCTTCATGTTTAAGTGGCATGGCTCTGGAACTGATCTGCTGGGCCAAACTGTGGTCCATCCCAGCTGGATCCTTCTGAAGCTGGCTAGCAGTAGCTAAAAATACAACATGACTGTGTGCTGTGAAACCCTGCAGCTGCAAAACTTCCCCAGTTCACTTTTCAGCAGAGATTTGCTTGGTTACCTCCTGGTTGTCAGTATAGCTTTGAGAAACAGAAGTGGACTGAAGTGTTGCAGAGGTGTTTTCATGGCAGAGAGCAAACGTTGTGGTCAGGTGTGAATGAAATTTCACATCCGCATGCCACTGGTGCTGTTACCCTGGGCCAATGTGATGGTGACCTCATCAGACAGGGCTTTGGGGTATTTTTTATTCTAAAGAAACCTTCCAAACAGCAGAAATCATCTGCTGGGGGGGTTCTGCCCTGGTTCCTGGCTTTCAGTTTTCCCCAGGACAATACTACAGTCTCTAGCTACTCACCAACAAAAAAAAAAAATCAGCCTTTTTTTTTCAGGGTCAAGCTCTCGAGCCCAGGTTTCAGCACAGCCTTGCACAGAATGTGCCTTCATAGAAGTCTAAAGTCACAAAGTTGGGGATGTTGCTCCCACTGGCGTGAGCCCATCCCAGCACAGGGTGTTCTCCCGCAGATCTTCCTGCCTTTAGTTTGTGTAGCGACAAGCCAAAAGTAGGCTAGGTCTAGAGCAACAGCTCTTTGCTGTGTGAGAGGCTTCTGCTGTCAGGTTTGGGAAGGACACTTCATTTCTACACTGTTTGTTCTTTACCATTCTCAACCCCCAGGCAAACAGTGGCCCAAGTACCAACGGCTGCCAGTTCTTCATTACCTGCTCCAAATGCGACTGGTTGGATGGCAAACACGTTGTGTTTGGTGAGTACCTGCAGCACAGCCCTGGGCTGGCAGCTCACAGACACTCCCCGTGGGAAGCTGCTCAAATAAACACCCCTGGGCTGCTTGTTCTTATGGCAGCAGAGGCATCTCTGCAGCCAGACTCTGGGCTGGATCGCTGCTGGAATTCAGGTGGGTGTTTTCCTGCAGGTTGGTTTTAGATCAGAATCATAGAATCTCAAGGGCTGGAAGGGACCTTGAAAGATTATCCAGTCCAACCAGAGCAGGATTCCCTAGAGTGGGGCACACAGGAACTCATCCAGCTGGGTTTGGAATGTCCCCAGAGAAGGAGCCTCCACAGCCCATCTGGGCAGCCTGGCAGGTCCTTGGTGGGTGTATCGATATCATCACATAAAGCCTTGGCCAATGCAGAAGGGACAGATGAGTGAAGGGACACCTCTTTACTTCACTCTCAGAGAGGACTGAGCTTCCAGAAGAGCTTTTAGATAGTGATTCCATGAAACCACATCTAGCTTTTGATTTGCAGCCACTGGAGCTGCAGGGTTTTGAGGCCAGCCTGAGCTGGTATCCCACTTACTGCTTCCTCCAGTTCTTTGATAACACTGATGCCTTTCACTGACATTTGTGCATTACTGCAAAGGTGGGTGTTGATACAGAGGTGGTTCATGCTGTGCTTTAGCACAGCTGGAATCTCAACACCCAGATCTCTTGCACCTGCCACAGGAAAATGCACTTCACAGGTTCTGAAGGTGGAAAATATTTATGAGGGATTGTTTCTGTTCTCAGTGTAGAGATGGGTAACAGACCCTGCAGTGCCCAGTAGCTCTGCACTGCACAGGCCTTGTCAGGAGGACAGAGATGCACGTGGGTGGTGGGGAGCAGAGGTGGAAAGCAGTCATGTTGAGTTGGGTGCATTTTCTCATTCCAGGTAAAATTGTCGATGGGCTGTTGGTCATGAGAAAAATTGAAGTAAGTTGAATTTGCCTGTTTCTCTGTCCTCATTCACAAGTCATGTAGAGGGCTGACAAGGGCTGTTCTGCCTTCTCCCACTGCCTGCTTACAGGATACCAGGAAACACCAGTGTTGACAACTGATGTTGTTGGTTGGCATCATTATAAAGTAGCAGGAGCTGTGTTGAGGCAGAGACTGTCACGTGGATTGCCTTTAGGAATGCTCTAGTGGCTGCTGGTTGGTCTTTGAGCAGAGATTGTGTTCTTGTGGCTTTGTTTGGAACCCTGTGCATTTGTTTAGGAAGCTGGATTCAAAAGCTGTTCCCTCAGCAGCTCTGAACAGAGGGGAAAGCAGATCCCTTCTGTGCTGCTCAGTGGGGTTATGCAGTGGATGCTGAATCATCAGTTCTGCTGATTTGTGATCAGCATCTTTAATAAGAAAGATTAAACTGATCTTCTGATGGGCATCCAGGAGCTGAAGATAAATAAGCTAGGGCTGGTGGTTGCTGGTGTTGACTGGGTGTCACATGAACAGATTTAACAAATGACAGTGAGTTCTTCAAGCCAACAGACACCAACTCCACGGCAGGAGCACGGGATGATGTGCACCAGGGCCTCTGCTGGCAGCAGATCCAGAAAGTGGGGTGTCAACAGAGCCAACAGCTCTCAACAGGTGTTGAGAACAGGTCACATACGGTGTGACACAGTCCATGTGTTGCCAGCCCTCTTCAGGTGTGGCTGCTTCGTGCACAACTGCTCTGAGAGGCGAGTGAAAGGAGATGGGGAAGAGTCGGGAAGGAGCAGCGAGTGCAGCAGAACACGGGCCTAGCGTGAGCATTGCTGTGTGATGCTCTCACACAGACACTCCCTCTCTGCACAGATGGATTTGCTTTGCTTGTGCTTTAAAGGGTTAAGCCAGAGCAGCCTCAGGTGACACAAGGGCTGCTGTACCTCATGAGGACCTCTCCAGTTTTTGCTCTGTCCCTTCCCTCCCATTGGAAGGATCAGAGTGTGGTCTGTATCCCCAGACCTCCACAGAGAGAAGGTGATGACCAGCTTTTGCCTGAGTCTGTTGCCAAAATGCATAAGGGTGCTTCTGTGTTACTCACAGCTGTGTCTGGATTTCCCCTTTCCTGCTGCTGGACAGACATCTTCAAGCACCTGTCACTCACCATTTGCTGGGCTTTCTTTAACCTTACCTATTTGTTTGTCCCCAGAATGTGCCCACGGGTCCAAATAACAAACCCAAGCTGCCAGTTGTGATATCTCAGTGTGGGGAAATGTAAAGAGAAGCGTGGTAAGTCTCAGTCTTCACAGACACCCAGTGTCATTGGCATCTGGGCTGCTGTGCTCCTTACTTTTCTCTTGACTCATTTTTGCATTCACTTGAACCTGCAGAGAGCTTTCTCAGCTCAGTGAGACCCTGGAAAAACGCTTCTCTGACAGTGTTAGGTTTTTGCTGGCTCAACTCCCTGCAGTGATTTCCCTCCCAGCTGCACAAACCGTGGACAGCATGATCAGAATCACACTCTGCAGCTGCAGTCCAGGGGAAGATGGGGTTGTAGGAGCTCTGCTTTGGGTGAGGTGAGGCTAGCCTGAGGCCTCAGCTTTAGAAACCAGTGGATGAAAGGGAAATGCAGTTGGTGTTAACTCAGGCAGTCTTGGGTGGGGCTTCACTTTGAGGTGCAGGTTGGTGAGCTCTCCCGAGCATCCATGTGTGGGGCAGGCAGGGATCAAAGAAGAGCAGAGAGGACCTGAGCTTAAGATTGCCATCACTGAAGGGCCAGGGAATTATGTTGCAGGCACTGACAGAAGCAAATCCTCACAATTTTTGACCTTCCATTAAATGGTTTCCAGAGGCACCTGGAATCTCCCACAGAGACTCATCCCTTTGTCCATAATAAAGCCTGTCAGCTCTGCAGCCAGGCTCCTGGGACCTCCCCTGTTTGATAAAGTGACAACAGGCAGTGTAATCCTGCTCACACAGAATCACATAGTCTTTAGGGTTGGGAGGGACCCTCTGCTCTGCCCTCCTGAGACCACATCTGGGATATTGTGTCCAGTTCTGGGCCCCTCAGCTGCAGAAGGACAGGGAGCTGCTGGAGAGAGCTCAGTGCAGGGCCACAGAGATGCTGGAGTGGAGCATCTGCCTTGTGCTGAAAGGCTGAGGGAGCTGGGGCTCTGCAGCTTGGAGGAGCCTGAGGGCTGAGCTCAGTCATGTTCCAAATGCATCAAGGGTGGGTGTGAGGAGGCTGGAGCCAGGCTGTGCTCAGGGATGGGCAGTGACAGGACAAAGGGCAGTTGATACAAGCTTTGTTTCCCTGGTGCTTCTGGTGGCATTTACAGGCTTTGGAAGATGGGTACAGTCTTCTTACCAGGCTTTCTTGCAGGAGTACATGATCTCTGGCCAATATCCAATCTGAGACTGGAAGCTTTTCATTTCTAGGTATGAGGCTGGTGCCACTTTGCTTCCTAGCCAGGTCTCAGGGTCTCCCTCAGCTGCCTGTAGACAAGAACTGCTTTTGTCTCGCCCAGCTTCAGACGGCTGAACCAGTTGCATGTCCAGATCCTTTAAAATCAGCCAGCAGACACAGGCACTCTTGGGTTTAAGTTCAGAGGCATATGCTGATGCTTGCCATGGACACCTAGCAAGACTCTGGATTTCTCTAGCTCAGGGCTGACATGAGTTGGTTCATGCAGCAAGAAGCACCCACTTGAAAGCAACCATAGTGGCACTCGGTGTCACTGCACAGTGTTGCTGTGGTAGGGTGACTTGGGAAGGGCTCTCCAGCATTTCAGACCTGTTTCTTCTTTGTTTCAGTGCTCTTTCACCAGTGGTCAGGCTGGTGCTGGCTCCATGCAGTTCCGGCTCCAGCCCTGGGGCAGATCCACGCTCTTGATGCGATAACTGGCATCCATCTTGTTGGTGTTTTTTAATGTCTTTAAATGTAAATAAAGGATTTTGTTATATATGTGTGCAGTGCACATCAGTTTACATGCTTGGGAACAGATTCTACATTAGGCAAGAAGGGCAGTGGCACCTTCAGGAGCCAGCAGGGAACGTGCTGAGGGACACTCCTGCCAAGTGGGACAGAAGAGATGGCAGTGCAGGTAAAGGAGGCTGCCTGTCACAGAGGTTCTTGGCATCTTGGGAACCTCCAGAACATTTCTATATGGAGCTTTACTAAAGCACAAGAATTTGGTATGGCACAGGCTTCCATCACCACGAGTTTCTGGGCTCTGAGGTGAGCTGCTGTTGTAAACAAGCATTTGTTAAACCTCCCCCAGTGCGTGGCAGCCCTGAGCTCTGCGAGTGACCTGGGTGCTGCCGGGTTGGTAGAGCAGGGCTTTGAGCTGGGAAGCAGAGAATTAGGATGCTGTAGGAGTAGAAGTCAGGGCTTCTCACCCTTCATGGTACAGAGAGTTTGGCTATAGGTCGGTGGGGAAACAGAGGGCATGAGGAAATGGGCCCAGGGGAGGTTTGGATCTGAGGAAGAACTTTTTGCCCTGAGAGGGTTAATAAGCATTGGAACTGGCTGCTGAAGGACGTGGTGGAGTGCCCATCCATGGAGAGATTGAGAAGATGCATAGCTGAGGTGCTGAGGGCTGTGGGTCAGTGCTGGGCTGGGCAGGGTGAGGAGGTCTGGGACTGCAGCAGCTTCAAGGGCTTTAACAACCCAAATGACTTCAGGAAAACTTTCTTCTCCCAGAGATGGATTGCAAGCTTGTCCTACCTGCTGAGGGACAAGAAAGCACTCCTCGTGAGGGCTGGGCTGCAGCCTGAGTTTCCTCATCCAGCACCTTGAATGTGAAGGAGTTGGGAGTAAAGTCTGTTCTGTGAGGTGCCAGCGCTGGGTCCCACCCGCAGGCATGTGCAGCCTGGGGAGCTGCAGCCCCTGCACACAGCCTGGAGCACAGAGCCTGCAGGCATGCCTTGGCTTGCTCTTTTATCTCATGGCTCTTTAAAATCCTTGGCTGTGAGGGTTTGCAGGTCTGTGTGCCTGGCACTGCACAGCTACTGAGGGCTGTGGTGCTCCTCTCCAGCCCCAGGCACCCAGAAAACACCAGGTGGGAACAGAAGCAGAACATGCCATCCAATTGCAGACCCCAGGAAGCCTTTGCAGAGGTCTCTTTCCTGTCAGGTGATGGTTGAACATTCCCAATGCAGAGAGGAAAACTGGAGCTGGGTGATAGCTGTGAGAGAGAGGTGACCAAAAAGAGCAGCTCAGCTGCTGGTCCTGCTTGGAAACAGGTCCAGATGGCCCATGGCTGAGAGGCTGAGCCCTGCCTGCCAGCTGCAGTGCTGAGCTTTGCAGTTCTGGCTGTGGGTGCACAAACTCACTGCACTTTTTCACCAGGGAAAGCAGCTTATTTCTGGAGCTGGGCCCAGCAGCGCTTCCTCAGCCTGATGTATGTGTCACAGCCATCAGCTGGGCTCACTTCCCACACAGCAGCGCTCACGGAGCTTCCCCGACTTCATTAACAGCAGCAAATCCATGATGACCTCTTTGAAAGTTGTTCTAGTGTCTCATTATGTCTTGTGATGTTTCCCTTTGACACTAAATGGGCAACATTTCAGCTTTCCAGCTCCTGTGTCTTCCTGGTTCTTACCTGCTGCCTGAAGGTTTTTTGCCAAGACCGCACTTTTGGGTTGAATTCCCTCATTTTGAAGTCTCCCTTCAGTTGTGCTGTGTGTGGCAATTCCTGGAATCTCTTGTGGTAGAGCAGATCTTCTTTCTTTTGGATCTTCTTTCTCTGAGCTCCAGCATCACAGAATCACCTGAGGATCTGATTAGCCCACAGTGTTACTCACAAAATGACGTTGTTAGCTGTTGCACGGCCCCCACAGGCTTCATCCCTGAGAGGTGAAGTGTCCTCCCCTCTAAGATCTCCTGTGTCACAGATTCCCTCCTGGCTGCTGTATTTTAAGACCTGTTTTCACCTCTTTTTCACTCTGGTTTCAAGCTCACAATCCCTTGTGGGATTGTACTGTGTTTTTAAAGCTCTTCCCGTTTGTTACCCAAGTTGGAGATCTCATGGAAGAGGCACCGAGACAGCTTGAACAAGGCCTAAGTGCAGAACCCCACCCTGGTGGTTGTGGTGGGCTGACCTGGGCCCAGCGTGAGCCCCTCACCTGGCTGTGGTGTAACGTGGGTATCTGGTTGGTGTTTTTCACACTAGGGTGGGGGGAATCACCAGTAACTTGCAGCTGATCACAGTGGAATGAATACGCAGTGGTGGTTGCTGGTGACTCCAGTGGCAGGAATCACCCAGCCAAGGGCAGTGTTGGGAATCTCTGACGACGACACTTTTCAAGTGCCCAAGGAAGATAATTTGCTGAACAAAAGCACTGGGTTTCCACCGGACCTTCCCTCTGGGAAATCCAGCAAAGAGCTGCCCTTAGGTGGAAACATAGGGGACGGAGGCAAAGAGGTGGTGAAAGGTGGTCGTTAGAGATGGGCTCCATCAGGGTAAAACTGAGCTGTGATGCTTAGCAGACAGGCAAAGGGTGAGGAGGAGGGTGGGGGTTGCTGTCCCAGCGTCCTGCTGCCCCTGTGCCAGAGAAGCGCCGGTGGGGAGGAAGGATGGAAGGTGGGAGTCTTAAGAGACTCCCTGTCCCGGGGCTACAGCCTGGCTCTGGAACGGCTCAGGCAGTAACTGAGTAACTGTGCAGGCAGGTGCAGCCCGAGGGGCTGCCCGGGGAGGAGCAGCCGCAGCCCGGCCGCGCCNNNCGCGTTGGCCCCGGGCGCTGCCGCCACATGGCGCGCGCGCTCCCGGCCGGGCCGGTGGGGGCGGGAGCGTTGGCCAATGGCAGCGCGGGGGCGGTGACTGCGGGCGGGCCGTTGAGAACAGCGAGCCCGGCAGCCGCGGGCAGCGCGGCCAATGAGAGCGCGGCCCCGAGGACGGGCGGGAGCCTCGGCCAATGGGCGGAGGTCGGAGGGCGGGAGCCGGGAAAGACCGAGCCAATGGGAAGGCGGCCCGTGTAACGGGCGGCCCGGGCGGCCAATGGCGCGCGGCGGGGGCGGGGCGCGCGGGGTGGCTAGCCGGCGCGGGCCGCCATTGCGGCCAGTTCGATCGGTATCGGGAGCGGAGAGCGGAGCTCAGCGAGCCCGGAGCAGGGNGGAGCAGCCGCAGCCCGGCCGCGCCGCACGGCCAGCGTGAGCGGGCTGGAGCAGCCCCGCAGCCACGGGCCAAGCACGGACCCTTGCCCAGGCTCGGGACCCCCGGGGGGGCGTTAGGCCGGGCTGCTGCACCCGCGCCTGGTACCGGGGCTGGAGGCGGGGGCCGGGGGATCCTGGGGGNTGACTGCGGGCGGGCCGTTGAGAACAGCGAGCCCGGCAGCCGCGGGCAGCGCGGCCAATGAGAGCGCGGCCCCGAGGACGGGCGGGAGCCTCGGCCAATGGGCGGAGGTCGGAGGGCGGGAGCCGGGAAAGACCGAGCCAATGGGAAGGCGGCCCGTGTAACGGGCGGCCCGGGCGGCCAATGGCGCGCGGCGGGGGCGGGGCGCGCGGGGTGGCTAGCCGGCGCGGGCCGCCATTGCGGCCAGTTCGATCGGTATCGGGAGCGGAGAGCGGAGCTCAGCGAGCCCGGAGCAGGGAGCAGCCCCCCCCCCCCACGGCCGGCCTCAGTCACCATCACCCCGCGGGACGCGGCGCCAACAGCCAGTCACCAGCACCGCCCGCACACAACGAGCCGCCGCCATGAGCAGCGAGGCCGAGACGCAGCCGCCCGCCGCCGCCCCCGCGGCGGCCGCCGCCGACTCCAAACCCAGCGGCGCCAACGGCAACGGCGGCAGCGGCCCGGCCTCGGCGGCGCCTCCCGCCGGCGGGGACAAGAAGGTCATCGGTGAGAGGCGGGGAGGGGACGGCAGGGCAGGGCAGGGCAGGGGGG
>WBNH01012508.1:18024-40662 GCA_013401255.1 Urocolius indicus
CCCCCTTCCCCCCCCCCCCCCCTCCCCGGCTCCTTCAGCAACGAAGGTTTTGGGAACAGTGAAATGGTTCAACGTGAGGAACGGTTACGGCTTCATCAACAGGTGAGGGACACGCGCGGGGGCTGCGCGCTCCACGGCTTGTGTTGCTGTTACGCTCTTGGTGACCTTGTTCCGGGCTCCCCCAGCCCCTCAGGGGTCTGTTGGCTTGAGTGACTTTATCCACGGCTGTCAGAGGTGTGAGGGGTTTTGCTGGGGCTGCAGGAAGGCTTGGGGGAGTGTGAGGGGTTGCTGGGGGGGGTCACATGAGGGGCTGCAGGGTGGCTTGGGGGATGTGAGAGGCTGGAGGGAATGTAAGGGGCTGCTGGGGGCTCTGAGAGGTTGCAGCAGGCTGGGGGGTTGTGTGAGGGGCTGGTGGGAACGTGAGGGGCTGCTGGGGGGTCGTGTGAGGGGCTGGGAGGAATGCTAGGGGGTACTGGGGGCTGTGAGGGGCTGCAGGGAGCTGGCAGGTTGTGTGCGGGGATGGAGGGAATGTGAGGGATTGCTGGGGGCTGTGAGAGGCTGCAGCAGGCTGGGAGGTCATGTGAGGGGCAGGTGGGAATGTGAGGAGTTGCTGGGCGGTCATGTGAGGGGCTGGGGGGAATGCTGGGGGGTACTAGGGGCTGTGAGGGGCTGCAGGAAGATTGGGGGAAATGTGAGGGGTTGCAGGGGGGCTTGGAGGAGAGTGAGGGGCTGTGAGGGCTGTGGTGCTGCAGGTGCTTCACACGTCCTGCTCTTCAGGATTTGTTGGCTTGAGCCTTACACTCTCAGGGCACAGGCTCGCATGGTGATATTCTTCACGTTAAGGTGTCTCTAGGTTTTCTTTTTGTGCTGGTTTGGGTTTTTCAGAGGGTCTGGTCAGGTTTGTATTCTCTTAAGGGTGTAACAGTCTGCTGGCTGTCAGCACACACGCTGCACGTTGCTTTGGACTCCTGCATGAAGTTTGGGTTCTGTCAATGCAAGCAGAAAGCACTCGGTGGCTCAGACGTGCTCTCTCAGGGAAACCTGGAATATATGAGGAAACGAGGGGAAAACTGACGTTTCTTGTGTGTTGCCAGACTGCAGTGTTTGGAGGGGTCTGAAGGAGCAAAGTGTTTGCAAAGTGCTGCTTCTGGCTGTAGTTTGATTGAAAGAAAAATCTGAGCACTCAAAAGAGTTGTATAAATGCTTAAAACACTGTGTGTGTGTGTGTGCCCAGGAGTGGAGGAGCCCTGGCACTGCTGTGCAGAGCTGCTCTGTCACCTGTCAGTTCTGGGGTTACTGAGCAGGGACAGTGCTCTGGAGAGCTGTTTGGATGAAGAGTCTCTCAGGAAAGTGAAGGTGGACACTGGTGGGGAGTTTCGATCAGGTTTTTTTTCGTGTAGGTTTGGTTTAGTTGCTGCCTTTTTTAGCTGTGTGTTGCCCTGTGTCCCAGCTGCATCTGCTCCCTTTGCATCCCGGGTGTGGGGTTTAGTGCTACATGTCAGAAGAGCCATCAGGGCCATAAGCTTCAGCATCCCTGCCTCATGTGAACGCTTACAAAGTCATAGGCCACAAACTCTACCTCTAGGGAAGGCTTTTCTCCTCAGGAGGAAATGCTGGGTGATGTGAGTCAAGCGAGGAAGTCAGGGAGTAAAGGCATCCCAGTGGCTTCCTCAGCCAGTGACTTGGCAGCTGTTTAATCCCTGAGGTTGCTGTGTTTTTTTGATGAGAAACCCAGCGTGGTCTGGTGTTGTCAAGAGAAGAGCTGCAGCTTGAGAAGCGAGCTGGAGGACATTTCCTCAAGCCTGGCATCTCCCTGCCTCTCTGCAAGGGAAGCTTTGCAGGAGTCCCTGCCCTTCCTTGTGTGCTTGCAGATAACAGTCAGCTCAGCCTCAGTGTATGTTAACTTGCAAGTGTTTCCTCTCGTGTTGGTTATTTTTCTAACGTTGACTCTGCTCTGGAATGCTGCTTTGGGTTCTGAGGGCCTGTCAGTTTTTCCTCACAGTTGTCAAAGTAAGGAGTAGCTGCAGAGGGCAGTGACTTGGTGTTACTGCCGTGGAGCTGCACGTTGATCTCTGGCTTTGTATTCAATGTTCTGCTTCACTTCTGCCTTTTATTCACCTTTTTCTGCTTGTCTTATGCCTTTTTTTGTCAAGTTGTTATGGATTGACTATGTGGAGGGGAAGAGTCATTTAGTGCCAAGATAATCTGAATGGCTTGTCAGGCTTCTCTCATGCCACTTTGCTTTGGGAAGTGATCACTGTTGCTGCTGAAACATCCATGTGGCAGATGTGCTTTCTGGAACCCAGCATCAGGAGCTGTGTGGCTTTAAGACGACCAGTATGTTTTTAAACTAACTGTGTGTACCTCTTGACCTAAATCTGTGTATCTGAGTCATTTGTTGACCTAAAAACTCCAATGTCCTCTTAAATGGGAGCTGTGTTTCCAAAAAGACTTTCAATTGAAGTATCTGATTGCCCAAAAATCAAGCTTGGAGCAAGAGTGTAGCATGCCTGTGCTCCCCATCACAGAATCTTAAGGGCTGGAAGGGACCTGAGAGTGGGGGAAGGTGCTGAGCATTCTTCCTGAGAACCTGTTAGTGGCTCTTGTGAAGGATTTCAGCTTCTGGAGTATCTGGTAAGAGATGGTGAGGAAGGAAGTGCTCAGCTCAGGCTTTGCAGGGGTTTCTGGATGCCCCACGGTGATCAGACTGCCTCTGCTTTGCTGCTTTCAGGCTGTCTTTGGGGCTTGTGGGCATCCATTCCATGGAGGAAACAAGGCAACTTATTTTTAGTGGTGCTGTCTGCCAGAGTATCCACGGCTTGGATCGAGTTCTTGAAGTCTTAATTGTCATCTGGATGTTTTCAGGCCAGCACTGAGGAGCAGCAGGCTTGATCTCTGAAAAAAAACAACAAACCCTGGGTTCTGTTCCCCGTGCTTGTGTGCTCTGCAGCTCTGAGCACGTTTTCACACCAGCTTGCTTTGCAGTGCCTTCAGCCAGTCATTCTAGGAAATAAAAGCCACTTGGCTGTGAATTCAAAGCGTTCCTTGGACAGATAGAAGTGACCCTGCTGTGAGGTTGGGTTGGTGCAGGGTGTGTGGCTGGGCTCTCAGTGCAGGGGCTCTTTCAGCTCTGCCTCTCACCTGCAGAACAGAAACTTTCCAAGCAGTTGGTACCACACTGGCTGCCCCACCAGCACGGCAGCTGTGGAAGCTGCATTTGTGGTGGATTGATGCATTTTTTGGACAGGAGCTGGGCTTTTTTTGAAGGGAGAAACCCAAAGCTCCTCCTTCTCTGTGCGCACAAATGCAGCTTGGCAAACCCTGCTGCCTTCAGCAGCTTTGGTGTTGCTCCTGAAGGGAAGGAGGTCTTGAGGCTGGGAGGAGAGGTACCCGTGGCTCAAGTGGTGATGGTGTAGCTTGTCTCACAGATGGGAGTAGCTGAGCTCCTGCATGAAGTGCTACCAGAAATGATAAACTGCTCACTCTCCGGTGCACTTTCTTCTCGAGACATCTCCTGGGTGAGATGTGAAGGACAGAGGGGTGTGCAGGAGGGAGGAAAGGTCCTTTCATATGTCACTTAGCGGACTTGAGCCTGTGCTCTGAAGATAGACTACAGCTGACAGCCTCTTTACCTCAAACCATAAGCTGCCAGGAGACTGTTTGAGAGCAGGTTGAGGAGCCAGGCCCTTGCCGACAGCTCTTTGTCTTTGACAGATCCATGTCTTATCCCCACCCCAAGCAGCTGACTTTTTAGTTTACTGTGTCTCATACATGAATTTCCATCTCCTGTTGTTTTGCAGGAACGACACCAAGGAAGATGTGTTTGTCCATCAGGTGAGTTTCCCTTGAAACTGAGAGGTGTTACTTCTCTGAAACTCAGCATGACCTCTGTGAGTAGCTCTAGAGTGGGGAAAGAGCCTCACCTCTTCTGGAGAGGATTCCTTGAACTCCAACCGTGTCTCAGTAGTGGGTTGCAGCTAGAGCCTGCCTGTAGCTGGCGGCTTGGCATATCCAGGTACCTCCACAGTGAGGACGGGAGATCAGGAAGCTGAGTGTCTGATCCTGCAGAGGGCTGGCAGTGGCATGGTCTGCAGGCTGGCTTGGGGATGTCTGTTAGCAGTCCAGGGAAGCTGCCCTCTGGATTTATGTCGTTGTTAGGTGAAAGGATGAAGTTCAATGAAAAGCTTGCAGCAGGGAGAAAAATCAGTTGGTGTGTGCTAGGAATGAAGTGTTTGGGCAAAACTTGTATAGGTTTTATTGCTCCAGGCAGTAAAAGTGTGCAAATGTTTTAATAGGGGCTTTTTCAGTTCAGCAGGTGTGGACACTTGGGGAAACCATATGGTGAGCGTGTAAAGCTTTGGACAGCAGTCCAGGGGAGGCTGCCCACCACGCCTGCAGCTTGTTCCTGCTCTTTGGCTTGGCAAACCATGCTCAGCCAGCAGTGTGCTTTTTGCCTGAAGGTTTCTTGGTGTGAAGCAGCCTTGTGAAGAGCTGTTGGCAGAGAATGGCTTACTTCTGGCATTTCAGAGCCCATGGGTTGCCTTGTTTTGAGCTTGGGGATAGATGCTGATGTTGTAAATGCCAAGGGAAAGTGGGTGACTTGTTTGGTTTTCTGCCCCTCAGCCTCTGGCTTGTGCTGTGTCTGAATTCCCTGCTCCAAAGGTGTAGAGGCATTTGTTAGTGAAAGCTTGTTCTGTAACAGGCAGTGGGGAGGGCCCAGCAGCTCTGGGGTGTTGTGTGAGCTGAGGCAGGGATGCAGACCCTGAGGGAAAGCTCTTGGACATGATTACTTGAGGAGGAGGGTAACCTGGAGGTAACCTTGACATGAATTTCAGGGCTTGTCATGTATCTGCTGTCTGCACTTCTAAAAGCATGGCTTGGCAGTGGGTTGTTTTAATGCAATAATTACAATGGGAAGACAGTTCCAGGGGTCTGATCTGAGCTGAGATAAGGCAGCTTGGGGCAGCAGTTGGAGCTGCAAATGCTTTTTCCCCATACATGTTATCAAGTTTGGGTCCCACAAAGGCTGTTGGACTGAGCCATGAGAATTACTGGTCTATAAGCTGAGACTGGTGGGCAAGTTGTTCCGTGGATTCTGTTCCATTTAGGAGAAAAAAAATGTGTTGTGGTGGGTTTTTGTAAAGCTGTTGTACTTGCATCAGTGTTCAGTGAGAGTGATAAGCAGAGGGTGTCAGAGAGCAGTGTGCCTTGAGCATGAACTCATCTGTCAGACCCCATGCACGAGCAGCACAGAAAAGCCAGTGTTTGCCAGCAGTGGTGGTGGTGGGACTCTCAAAGAAACCTCTTGGTTTCTGGCCATTGATGTGAGATGTAGAGGCTGCTGTGGTGGTGTGGGAGATGGGAGAGGGCTGGAAATGCGAGTGTGAGGTTGGGGAGACGTGTGTGTTGGTGGCTGTGCTCCAGAGGAAGGTGTAACTGCCAAATGGGGTGTTTAATGCTGAGCTCTGCTTAGGGGCGCTACACCCGCTGTGTACTGGGGGAGTGTTTGTTTTCAAACTGCTTTTCAGCTCCCAGGCAGCATGTGGAGGGATGTTTGCAGTCAATGGTAAAGCTTTTGCACATTTCAGACAGACCAGAAACTACAGTACTAGGGGCAAGCTTTCTGCCTGCCTGCTCTTTCCACAGGGATTCAATTGCTTTTTCAGGAGCTGAGGTCTCCCTCCTAAGATAACAATACCCCAGTTCCTTCGTGTGTGTAAACCACGAGTGTCCAGCTGTGCTCAGCAGTGTTCTCCCTCTGTGCCTGTGAATGTCATTCTGCAATGTTTTGTTGTCAGACTGCCATAAAGAAGAACAACCCCAGGAAGTACCTCCGCAGCGTGGGAGACGGAGAGACCGTGGAGTTTGATGTGGTGGAGGGAGAGAAGGTGACGGAGCCGCTGGGGGGAATGCTTGGGGGCTGTGAGGGGCTACAGGGGGGCTGAGGGGGTCATGTGAGGGGCTGCAGGGGGCTGGAGGGCCGTGGTGCTGCAGGTGCTCACACGTCCCGCTCTCCAGGGCGCGGAGGCAGCAAACGTGACGGGTCCTGGCGGAGTTCCGGTGCAAGGCAGCAAATACGCAGCAGACCGTAACCATTACAGACGATACCCACGTCGCAGGGGCCCTCCACGCAACTACCAGCAAAACTACCAGAGCAGTGAGAGTGGGGAGAAGAACGAAGGGGCAGAGAACATCCCAGAAGGCCAAGCCCAGCAGCGCCGCCCCTACCGCCGGCGGCGGTACCCACCTTACTACATGCGCAGGCCCTACGGGCGTCGACCACAGTATTCCAACCCTCCCGTGCAGGGAGAGATGGTGGAGGTAACGCTGGCTTCACCCGCGCCCCTGGGCTGGCTCTGCAGCGCCTTCCTGCTGCTGGCGTGGTGAAACCTTGGGGCGGGTGTCAGGGAGCTGCAGCTTTGTGTTTGGGTTTGTGTCGGCTTCTGTGGGCTCGGCTGGGCTTGAACCCCTCCCGGCCTTTACGAGGCCTCTGCACGTGCCTGAGGTGGTTTGGTGGCCGATGTCTTGCAGGGTGCTGACAACCAGGGTGCAGGAGACCAAGGCAGACCGGTCAGGCAGAACATGTATCGAGGCTACAGGCCACGGTTTCGCAGGTAAGCCGCAGGGCGACCGGGGTGCACGTTGGGCTGGTTCCAGCCTCGCCGCCGGGCAGCACAGACAGGACGTGGCCGTGCTCAGATGCTGCACTGTTCAAGCCCAGCCTGACTTTCAGGGGTCCTCCTCGTCAAAGACAACCTCGAGAGGACGGTAACGAAGAAGATAAAGAGAACCAAGGGGATGAGACCCAGAGTCAGCAGCCACCACAACGCCGGTACCGCCGTAACTTCAACTACCGACGCAGACGCCCGGAGAACCCCAAACCACAAGATGGCAAAGAGACGAAGGCAGCGGAACCAGCAGCTGAGCACACGTCCGCTCCCGAGGCCGAGCAGGGCGGGGCTGAGTAAACACCGGTTTCCATCGCTACCACCATCCGGGTGCGTGTCCCAGCCTTGCCCCACACACACGTGGCTGCTGGGCTGCCCCGCGGGCCCTGCGCAGCCCCTGAGCCCGGCTGCTGGGCTGGGCAAACGCTGCATCACTCTGGGGACTGGGGTAGAGTCACAGCATGGTGGGGTTGGAAGGGACCTGCAGAGCTCATCCAGTCCAAACCCCTGCAGAAGCAGCTCCCGCCTAGATCAGGTCACACAGGAACGTGTCCAGGGGGGGCTTGAAGAGCTCCAAGGAAGGAGCCTCCACACCCTCCCTGGGCAGCCTGGGCCAGGAGTTTCTCTTCCTGGGCCAGTGGAACCAGAGAGTCACACACTGGTGAGGGCTGGAAGGAACCTTTAGAGCTCCTAAGGCAGGTTCCTCATGGTCAGAGAGGGCATGGAAATGAGTCCAAATGAGTCTGGGAGCCCCCTATAGAACATCCCTGTGCAGCCTGGGCCAGGGCTCCCTCACTCAAACACTAACACTGTGTTTAAGTGGAACTTGCCGTGTTCCAGCTCCATCCCATCGCCCCTTGTCCTGTTGCTGGATACAGTGGAAACAAGTGCTGCCCCAACCTCCTGACACCCACCAGTGAGATATTTGTGCCTATGAATGAGATCAGCTGGATGTGAATTGCTCTCAGGAGCTGAGGCATGGGGCAGCCTTCACAAACCCACTGCAGCCGTGGGTGCTGGGCTTGGTCCTTGACACCTCCCAGCGTTCGTTTCCAGAAAACTGACCCAGAACTCGCAGGAGGGGCTGGGGCTGGGGCTGCAGTTTCTTCCCTAAACACACAAGCTGGGAAAGCTGCCAGCAGTGGTCCTTCCTGTCCTTCCCATCCTTCCTGAGAGCTGCAGTGGGGTCACCTCAGGGCGATGCTCCTTGCTGCGGGGTGGCGTGGCCCTGAGTGGACACGAGCTTGCTGCTGCCTCCTGCTGGCCTGCCGTGCTGGTTCAGGAATACTGGCATTTCTGAGGCTCCTTCTGCTTGTTCTGTGCTTTTTTTTTTTGGCACTTTTTGCATGTCCTTCCTCCCTCTGGGCAGACATCAGGGCAGGCGACCAGGGGCACTCACTCAGCAGCCCCCATGCACTGTCCCCCTCGACACCTCCCTGACCATGTGCTTTGCTTCTTCTCTTTTCCAGTTTAGTCATCAAAGAAAAGACTTTAAGAAATGAAGAAGAAAAGAAAACGAAATTCCAGCAATAAGAAATGAACAAAAGAATTGGAACTGAAGACCTGAAGTGCTTGCTTTTTGCTGTTGACCAGATCAGAGCTCTGCATTGTCTATGCAGCAATGGGGTTTTTATTATTTTTACCTGGAGTCTCCTTTTGCAAACAAACACGTTTTTTAAAAGGTCTGTTTTTTCTCAATCTACCTTTCAAGGTTTTTAAATTGTTTCATATCTGGTCAAGTTGAGATTTTTAAGAACCTCATTTTTAATTTGTATGGAAGATATACAAACATGATTTTTTCAAGTCAAACTGCAAGCATCTGTTAATAAAGGTCTTAAAGAATTCACCTCGTGCGCTGTGTTTGGTTTCAACCTGCTGCTGCCTTGGGGAGCAAGAGATGAGGGTTGGGGGAGGGGGCAAAGCCCAGCTGCGAGGGAGAGCCAGGGGCTGTGGCCTCCCCAGGGCTGGTTGCTGGATGTACCCTCCTGGCACAGAGCTTGTGCCATGCTCAGGGTGCTTAAAAGTGGGGGCGGGGGGGGAAGAAACCATAACACCTACCCCCAAAATGTGTCACCAGAGCTGTGCAGAGCACGTGTGCCCCTCTGGCACGGGTGGGGTGTCTCTAAGCAGTGGTGTCTTGCTTCTGAGTGGGAAGAGGAGGGTAAAGGGAAGGTGGGTGAGACGCAGGTTCCCAGCTGGGTGTCAGAGCTGCCAGGGAGGGGCCGGCCTGGGCTCCGTGGGAGCTGGAGAACGGGGCTCAGGCGGCAGCAGGCTTCGGGCAGCCCTGCGGGGGCTGCAGCCCAGGGCCAGGAGCTGACAGCGAGCTGCACCTCCGGGCAGCACTGCCTGTGCCTGCTGTGGCAGCCCGGCGAGTATTGGGGCTGCTCTGGCTGCGGTGGGAGCTCGGTGGGGTCGGGGCTGCTCTGGCTGCGATTGGAGCCCGACAGGTTGGGCGCTGCTCGCCAGCACCGGAGCTGGTTCTTGTGGCCATGGCTGCTCTTGCAGCACTGTTACAAGCGCCGGTGCCGCCAAGGTCTCAGAGCTGGTGGCCGTCTGCAGCCACTCTCCTTCCTGGCACTGAGCCCCACAAACCCTCCTGTGGGGGGCACAGCCGTGTGAGCTGCCCAAGCCGGGGGCTTTGCCTTCATGAGCTTCCACCCGTGTCGTGGGGCAGACGGCGCCGGGCCCTGGGTCCTGCCTCCAGCCCCGTCAGGCTACCGAGTGCCCGCGTCCCATGTCCCTGCGCTGCTGGGCACAGCCCTCAGCTCGTGGCGTTTCTGCCTCGTGCCCCGCGTGGGGACCTGCACGAGGTTTGGTGCCTTTCAGCTTCTAGTGCAATGGGAAGCAATGTCCTCACCCTGGCTGGGGATGGATGGAATGGGAGGACCCTCCAGCCCCTCTGGTTTGGCAGAGGCTGTGTCCTGCAGCCTGCCCAGGGAGTGCTGCTGCTGCTCTCCTCTGCACCAGTGTGGGGCTGCCATAGCCCCGTGGCCCTGTGGCCTTTTGGGGTCAGGGGTCTCCCCAGTGCTGCTCTGTGCACTAACCTTCGGGGGGAAGGTAAGGGACAATGGACAAACTCAGTGGCTGGAGGAGGGGCTGGTGCTGGGTTTGGGTTCTGGATGGTTTGCAGGTGAAGGCAGACAATAATCCACTTAAAAACCCGAATTCCCTTTTGTGTGGACTCAAAAACCCAACTTTGCAGGTGCAGCCCCTGCTTCAGGCTCCCACCCCGTGCCTCTCCCTGCTCCTAACCTGTGCGTCCGCCATCCCTGCAGCAAGAATTGCTCCAGGCTCTTTGCTTCACCCCATTTGGACACACAAACCTCGTGCTGCCCCGCTGCTGAGTGAGGGGCCTTTCCAGGGCCGAGTGCCCGGGGCACCAGCCACGTGGAGTCAGTGTTGCTCCGTGCAGAAAAGCCTTTCCACTGACCTCCCCCAAGGCAGCGGCTCAGCAGCTCCTTTGCCTCAGCAGCTCCTTTGCCTCGGCAGCTCCTTTGCCCACAGTGTCCCAGCAGCTTCCCCACAACTACTGATCTCATCTTTTCTTAAAGCGACACTTGTCTGGGGATTATTCTCACGAAACTTGCAGAGAAAAAGCTGTTTCTGTGGGGGCTGTGAACAGCACCTTTGCTTTTTTTTGCAAGGCCATCAGCACCCTGCGATGGCACAGCTCGTGCAGACCCTGCAGTCGTGCCTTAAAGCAATCCCAGGCATGTCCCAGTCTAGGCAACGGTGCTTTAATGGGGCCAGGCTGGGGGGAAGATGCTGCTGCCCATCACACACGGGAGGCCATGGCGTACATCTTGCTGGTGGCTGTTGGATGCCGGGGCTGGGGGAGCCTCTGAGGTTGCCAGCGGCTGCTGGGGTCTGCCAGGAAAGAGCTGGGGTCATGTCATGGCCAGCAAAAGCAGGGGAATGTGGGAGGGGGCACGGTGTGGAGACAGAGCAGGAGAAATGAGCCTGGGCAGGCAGCTCTGCAGGGACAACTTCCCAGTGGGACTGGGCCCGAGGGCTGGAGCTGATGTTTGGTGAGGCATCATCTGCCCCACATCGCCCGTGGTGAGGGCTCATTCCCACGGGCACATCCTCGCAGCCACTGGCTCAGGCTTTGGCTGCTCACAGTGATACAGCTCCAGCACGGCCACTGCTTTGGTAAACATCACCACACCTTCCCCAGGACCTCGAGGGACCCTCCATGTCCTTGATGGGGCTTATGGTGCCCTCACTCAGCCCAGTCCCACAGGCACAACCCAGCCTCCCCTGCCAAGCTGCACAAACACAAAGGGGTTCCCCTTGCTTTGGCTGGGCCCTGTGACAACCTAATGGGCTGGTCCTTCACCCCACGTATGTCCCTCCAGGGCAAAAAGCTACTTGAGGTGGGCTGGGGTGGGCCAGGGCAGACTGACCTGTGCAGGCAGAGGGGCAGCAGGTCAGCAGCAGGGCTGCCACGAAGCAGCCCGTGGAGCCAGCCATCCCCAGCCAGCACGACCAGCCAAAGTCGTAGTGGACTCCCAGGAACACGTCGTGTGCCACCAGCATGGTCCTCTCCACGTAGACGTCCACCGCGTACCACACCGAGCCCACAAGCCCCAGGATGCCTGGGAGGAATGGGGTTGGGTAAGACAGCGCCAGGCAGTCCCATCCTAGCCCCCAAGGCCCCTCTGAGGGGGTTCCCCCATCCCCCCAGCACCTCCCTGCTCCCCGTGGGACACAAGGTCCCTCTGTCCCCAAGCTCTCCCAGTCACACACTCCCAATGCCAAGGATGGCACCGGCCCCGTGGGACAGTCTCAATTTGACACGAGGTTCTTCCTTGAGGAACTTGATGCAATCCAGCCCAAGGAGCAACGTAGCCAAAGCCAGAGCAGCCAAGAGATCTGCTGCGATCAGCAGGGTCCGTGTCACCACGATCTTCACTGGGTAGAGAAGGGAAGAAGCAAACCAGAAAGATGAGTGAGGAACGGTCAGAGCAACTGATCTTCCCTCTCCAGACTGTGGCCTGTGTCCCTGCTGGAGTCAGCCAGCTCCCCAGAGGCTGTGTGCAGGAGAGCCAGGGAGCCCGTGCCTGCAGCGTGCTCAGCAGCACCGACAGAAACCTCGCAGAGAGGCTTAAACAGCTCCTTATGGGACCATCTCCAGAAAGCAGCCAAGGTGCACCCGTCAGCACCTGGGATGTGCTCACTGACTCCAGACGTTGTTGCACAGCCTTGGACAGAAGATGCTACTGTCCAGATTGGGGTTTATTTGCTTCCTCCCAAGTGTTGCCTCCCATGTTTTGAACAGGAAAATGTCAACAGGCTGGTGAAAAGCACGGGGTGGCTGGGGTCATGTCACCAGCTGCGTGCAGAGGGTATTCCCCATGCAAGGGGAAGGCAGGAGCCGTGTCTGGGCTCTACGTGGCAAAACACCTTTGCTGTGAGGTGCAAGAGCTGCATGGCTCCATGGCTTCTGCCCCACAGTACATCTGGTTGCTGCCCAGGGCCATGCTGGTGGGGCTGGAGGCCAAGGGAAGCCCCTGGCCTGCCTTGTTGACTGGTGAAGGTCTGCCCTGCGCAACGAGGATCATCTTCTCAAAGAGGGAAGAGAGAAAACTCTCAAGTGAACTTAAAGGATGTCTCCAGGCTGTGCCAGCTCACCTGGATGGTCAGCCAGAATGGAGTCATACTGGTCACAGGTCCTGACCCCGTCCTGCATGTTGGTGACACACTCCCTCCATAGCCCCCGGCATTTCTGACTTATCTGGAAGCAGGAGAAAGACTCTCAGTCAACAAAAGCACCAAGAAGCACCCCAGGGATGTGACAGGATGAGACATCACTCTGTGATGAGGCAAATCTTGAGGCTCTCATCCCCACAGCTGGACACATCCTGGGGACTCCCTACCCACAGCTTATTCTCTGTCTCTTCCTGCTCCAGCACTTCTCTCTCTAACCTTCCAACTCATGCAGAAAGCAATGGCTTTGTCCCCCTCCGTCCCCTCCCCAAGCCCACAGAGACATGGTGTGACCCCACGGCTGCTGAGGCACCCACCTTGCTCCCAGCTGCTCACCCTGAACACGGTTGCTCTGCTGCTCACCCACCTCCAGGCTGTCATCAGCATTCACCATCCAGCAGTCAGTGCAGGTCGCCAGAAGCAGAAAGAGGGTTGAGAGAAGAGCGAGAGCAAACGCTGCCATCTGCAGGGCTGCGCTCATGGGGTCACCTGCAAAGGCACAGACACGTCCTCCACCTCTGCACTGGCCATTTCCCACCTACCTGACCCAGTGCTGCCCGGGCCAGGGTGGCCTTGGATCCCTGTGAGTCTTCTGGGCTTCATCTCATGGTCCTCAGTGCTGCCAAAAATGCTCCAACTGGCCCAGGCTGCCCAGGGAGGGTGTGGAGGCTCCTTGCTTGGAGCTCCTCAAGATCCCCCTGGACAAGTTCCTGTGTGACCTGATCTAGGTGGGAGCTGCTTAAGCAGGGAGATTGGCTGGATGAGCTCTAAAGGTCCCTTCCAACCCCCCCCATGCTGTGATGGTGATACTCTCAGCTGAGGCTGGGCAGCCCTCCGGGCCTGCAGGGGGACGTGGATTTTGCAGTGGAGATGGACCCACGTCAGGGTGCTCCCCAGATGTCCCCTCTTCTGAACAGACCATCTGAAGTTGTCAGCCATCAATATTTGTCTTTTAGCCATCAAGAGCTGCTGGGAACTGCTGTCAAACCACCATCATTGTTAAGGGCTGTGATGTGGGCAGGGGGTCTCCTGACAGCCCACGGCTGTCCCCCCACTCCCGTCCCTGCAGCTGAGCCGTTGAGTGGGATCATCACCTGCCTCTTCATGCTCTTCTTTTTGTCCCCTCCAAGCCAAGCAATGGAGTGCTGAAGTGTCCAAGTTGGAGCACAATCAAGTAGCCCCATGGAGATGTCCCAAGTCTCAAGTGGCAGCCCAAGGAAATCATCTCTGGTTACAGAAGGGGGCGAGGGCTGTTGGAGTGTGAGTGCTCTGAAGGGGCAAAGACCAGATGAGATGGGAACCACCTGGTTTCCATCCTTGCCAGAGGCAGAGGGGTTTTGCAGCAAGGGACCTGTGCCCAAGGTAGGAAGCAGAGGATGTTGTATCTCGAAAGCCTGGATGTGAGTCCCACTTTGCTGTGTTTTAGCACCTGAAGCTGCAGCGACAGCAACAGCCCTTTGGGCAGAGATATTCCCATCAGTGAGGTCGTTAATGACACCAGAGGGGTCTCTGAGCTTCAGAGGTTCATTGTCATAGGGTGATGACCTCACCACCGCTGTGTTTGTGACCTTCCACATGGCCCAGGCTTCCCCAGGGGGCAGAGGTGGAAAGGGGGATCATCATCCCCACACCCAGGGTGCAACATCTCCCACTGCATCCCCTCCTGGAGCAGTGCTGGGAGCAGAGGCACCACTCACACCGTCCCTTTGCACGCCAGCTTCACTCTGAGAGTGTCTCATCAACAGGCAGCCTCTCAGACTCCTATTTACAACCGTTTTGTCATTTCCCAGGCTCCCCCCCTGAGTTAACCCTCCATAACTTCACTTTTTCTACCAGACTCTGGCTGTTCTGGCACCTTTGAAGAAAATTTGCCCAGCCATTCGAGTTATGTGAGTAAGGAGAAAGGAGAAAAGAAACCCTTAAGCCCACCAAAAACCAGCTCTGAACCCTGTTAGAGACAGAAAGGGGCTCAAGGGGAGCGTTACCTTCACCATAGGCTCATCCTGGCTGGGGTGGGACGATGGCAAAAGCTCTTTGTCACTGGTGCCCAGGGCTGGGGACGCCGGTCCTGAAAGGTTTCAAGTGCAGATGGGATTTGGTCCTGACTGACACAGAGGAGCAGGAGCTCAGTGCCCAGACCATGAAGGACTATTTGAGGTTCTTTCCAAGGCACGTCAGAGGGGCTTTGTGCTCCACGGCGTGATGGGCATCCCTGTGGTTCCAGCTGTAGGAGGCTGGAAACAGAGCCTCCTCCAAAAATATCACGTGGGGAAACCTGTGGGGAGCTGCTGGGAACTGTCCCCAGCTAGGGGACTCTGTGTCCATGCAAATAACCCCACTTCTTTAATTAGACCTTTTAAACACTGCCAAGAGTGAGGGCCTAAGACATGCTGGGTCCCAAAGACGTGTGGAGGAGAGTCAGAGAAGGGAAGGTGGCTGGAGAAAGAAGCTCAGATGGAAGGAGGATAATGAAACCCCTTTGGCCAGGCATGTAGCTGGTGATTAAGACACTTCCCCTACTCTCATCCTTATGTGGAAGAGAAGTGATGACTGAGGCAGTGGTGATGGCTGATGGAACATCTCCTGTCAGCCCCCCAGGAGGGTTTTGTCACCCTGGGCACTGATACCCCAACTGCCAACACTCAGAGCTGCCCTAAAAACTTCAGGTTTGAAGTGTTCAGAAAATAAACCCCTGGTTTTCCTCTAGTTTTCTCCCAAAGCACCCAAAGTGCTGTGCTGCAGCATCCCTGGGGTGAGCCGTGCCCCGCAGATCAACACCCCCATGCTCCCACTTGATGGGTTGTGTTTAAGATGAACTTGGGCCTTGAGGGTTTGGTTTGGGTGTTTTTCCTCTCTCTATGTAATCCTCTGCACTGTGGGGCTTTTGGCAACGCAGCAAGGTCTTGACAGACCCTTCAGCTTCAGCCCTGCAGACTCACCCAGGTGCCTGATTGGGCTTTGTTTTGGGTTCTCCTGTTTCCCCGGAGCTTTGGCACAGAGCAGCTCCAACCCTCGGGCACACAGCGGTGAATTAGTGCTGAAAGCACCCAGGAGGGTTCATGTACCTTCATTTTCCAACGTTCACATCACAGGAATTTACAGCACTTGGACATCTGTGGCTCTGGAGTGAGTCCAAGCAACCCTGTGCTGCAGCTCCGTGCCCTGCTAACACCTCTGGAACCGGGTTGGGTTGATTTTCTGCTCCTCTGACCAGTCAGTTTATTGTATATCAGCTCATCTGCTTCGTCAGTTCTCAACTGAAGACTTTTGGGTGCTGGAAAGGTGAGAGCAGAGGGATAGATCTGTCAGGAGCTGGATATTGTTTATCTGGTTAACGGAGGTTTGTAAAACACAGTTTGTGAAACCCGTGTGTGAAGAACAGCACAGGCAGGAGCCCAAATCCCTGAGTTTTTGGAGACAGGGTGCAGGGGAAACCTGCTGCAGCTGGAAGGGGAAAAAAGAAAGACTGTTTTTTTTTCTTTTATTGGAGCATCTCATGGAGGCAGAGAGGACCCTGGAGGTGCTGGTGGGCAGGTCAACATGTAGAAATTATAGAATCCTTCGGGTTGTTAAAGCCCTTGAAGCTGCTGCAGTCCCAGCCCTGCCCTCACCCTGCCCAGCCCAGCACTGACCCACAGCCCTCAGCACCTCAGCCCCACGCCTTTGGGATCCCTCCAGGGCTGGGCACTGCCCCAGCTCCCTGGGCAGCCTGGCACAGGGGCTGACACCCCTCTCAGGGAAACACTTCTGCCTCAGCTCCAGCCTCAACCTCCCCTGGGGCAGCTGCAGCCCATTTCCCCTTGTCCTGTCATTCATGGCTGGGGAGCAGAGCCCGACCCCCAGCTCCCTGCAGCCTCCTGTCAGGGAGTGTCAGAGAGGGCTCCTGTCTGCCCTCAGCCTCCTCTTCTCCAGCCTCAACACCCCCATTCATTCCCTCAGCCCCTCCCCAGCACCCTTGTGCTCCAGCCCCTTCCCCAGCTCTGTGCCCGGCTCTGGCCACGCTGCAGCCCCTCAGTGTCCCTGTGGCAGTGAGTGAGGGGCCCAGCACTGACACAGCCCTGGAGCTGCAGCCTCCCCAGGGCCCAGCACAGGGGACAATCCCTGCCCTGCTCCTGCTGCCCCCCCCACTATTTCTGAGTGAAAATGGACACAAATGAATAAACCCGCCATTGAATTCAAAGAGCCAGGACATGCAGCCTGGGCCATGGCCCTGTGCGTGCAGCCTGGCTGTGCACCCCTGGCCAGGGCAGTGCCACAGCTACAACCTCATGCCCAACAGAACAAGGGACAGACATGGGGGGTAAATTATTCTCTTTTAAGAAAAAAAAAAAAAAAAGATGGTGGGGTTTGTTTCCTCCTCAGTTGTTCAGGTGGAATGTGAGTGCTGTGGCAGTTTGCTGGGACGTGCTGTGAGCCTGGCACTGGGTGGCTTCATTTCTCCTTTCCCCCTCATTCCCACCTGTTTATAAATGAGTATTAGTTCACAGGGTCTTATGTGCAAAGAAAGAGGTGTGAGCAGGCACCTAAATGCTGTTCATCATACTGGTTCTAATAAACAAAAGCAGCTTGTTAGGGGGGACAGCCCCATGTCCCAGGCTGGATGCCGTGTGGGGAGCGGCAGATCCCGCCTGCCCCAGTGAGCCCTGCGGCCTGTTCCCACGTTTCATAACACTTCCCCCTGTGCAAAACACACGAGGGATTGTCTGGAGGACAGTGGGGGCCTTTGTACCCCCAAACACGTTATCACCACTCAGCTATTCCCCCTCTCCCCCCTGCTTTAATGTTCTTCCAGCTCAGGCGTCCCTCCCCGAGGAGACCTTGGGTGACCCGTGGAGATGTCACAGGAGCCACCAAGGCCTCAGATCCCTCTTTCTGAGGTGCCACGGGAAGTGTTTGTGGATGGAATGCCACGGGCAGGATGAGCACGCCCAAGTAATCCAGTGGCCATGTCAAAAGCCAGATGGAAAGCATCCTCCCCTGAGGAAAAGCAGGGACAGCACCGTGGGGCTGGGGTTAACGACCAGCTGAAATGAGCAAAGGGCACAGTTAGGCACGAGCCAGCTCTGAACTCATGGAAAAGGGGAGATAATGAGGGAGTGCTCAGTTCTGAGGGGCAAGAAGAGGATCTGGTGGCCTCTCAGCCTTGGAAAGAGCCCAGTGCAGGGACCAAGCAGCAGCTACGGGAACAAGGCGCTGGGTGTCCCTCAGCTGAGAGGCACAAACGGGCTTGTCTACAGGTTTGGCCTTCTAAGAATCATAGAATGGCAGGGTTGGCAGGGACCTTTAGAGCTCATCCAGTCCAACCCCCCTGCAGAAGCAGCTCCCACCTAGGGCAGGTCACACAGGAACGTGTCCAGGGGGGTCTTGAAGAGCTCCAAGGAGGGAGACTCCACACCCTCCCTGGGCAGCCTGTTCCACTGCTCTGTGACCCTTACAGTGAAATAGTCACTTTGAAGGCCACATCCCCTCCTTTGAGAGTGAAATGTGGCAGGAGGCTTGAGCTATCGGGCTGTCACCTGCCCAGGAGGGCAACAACTGCCTGCAGCAAGCTGCAGCAGCGGCTGGATGCAGCACAGGGGCCTGGCCCAGCTTTGGAAGGGTGGGGAGGGGACAACAAAGGGATGATTTTAAGAAGATGCCAACGATTGGAAACTTATTTTTTTGTTTTTAATACCACTGAGTCACAATTTTTAGTACAAACCATCAGAGAAAAACAACAAAAAAAAGCCCTTTTGAAGATCCCACCCAGCCCCATCCCACAGCCAGGATCCCACAGAAAAGTTAGTTTGCTATTAAAAGGATTAAAAAGCTCCTACACAACACTCAGCTTGATAGAAAAAGGCCTTGCTTGAGTGGCTTCTTCTCCTAGAAAATCACAAGATTCATTTTCAAGCCTCGCTGCTGTAGCTTTCAGTGTCTATTTTGGGGGGCAAAGCCTGTAAATAGGGTTCAGACAGCCAAGCACCTGCTGGCTGAAGGGAGGCTACAAACACTGCTCTCCCCTTGATGGGTGCAGGAGGCATTTCAACAGGGGGGGTTGCAATTTAAAAGGTGGGGTGGGGGGGGGGAAAGGGCTGTTTGTCCCCTTTCAGAAGAGCATCACTTCCCTCCCAGCACAGACCATAGGCTGAGGCAGCACATGGGCATAAAATAGAAGAAAAGGAAAGAAAAGAGAGGGAAATAGAGCAAAATAACAGAAACTGGAGTAAAATAAAGTACAGCAGAGTGAAAATGGAGCAAAAGAAAATGGAACAAAGCCAGCTAATAGGGATTACAAATAACAGATATATATGTATGTATTGAAGCTCTTTGGCTGATCTCCAGCGTTTTTGTTCCTGGGGGTTAGTTGGTGTGGCAGGGACAGGGCGGAGGGGGGATGGGAGGAACAGGGGCTCAGGGGGGTGCTGGTGGTGGAGCGGTTAGTGGTGGCTGACACCAGGTACAAGGAGGTGGAGGTAATTAGTAGGCCAGTGTTTGACGATTCCCAGGAGTCCTGTAGAGGGAAGAGGGATTTGGACCCAGCAGGGAGGCATCAGAACCCAGGGCTCTGTCCACCTGTCACCTGAAAGAGCTGCACTGGCACCAAAACTAACAACAAAGCTCTTTTTTTTTTTTTTTTGCCTGCTTTAATTTGCACAATGCCATTTCTTCTGCTGCTTAACAAGGCCACATACTTGTGCCTGGTGAGAAATAAGCCCAGGGGCGGGTTTGAGCTGGCACAGCTCAGCTGGAGCACCAGCCACGGGGCCTGGACCAAGAACTCATAACAATGTCCCTAGAAAAACATGTTGCTTCTGGGTAGCAACGAGGCAGGGGCACGCCTGCAGCCCACTTTTGGCACAGGGGTGCTGGAGCCCCGGGGTTGGGCTGGGGCTGAGAGAGGTGGGCAGCAGCTTCACCCCGAGGAAAGCCAGAGCCTGCGTGCTCCTGAAGTGCGGAGGCAGGGAGGGGGAGGGTCACAGCACAAAGTGCCTCTGTGTGACACGGCCCCTGGGCACCAGCAGCGCCCTGCAGCCACCCACAGGCACCCTGGCAGTGATGGGTACAGGGGCCAGGACCCTCACCAAAGCCCTGCTTTACAGGATGGCACTGCAGGACCTGGGGCTGTTCAGCCTGGAGAAGAGAAGCCTGAGCTCAGGGGGATCTCAGCAACACAAGTACCTAAAGAGACCCTAAAGGGTGTCAGGAGGCTGGGGGGACACTGGGCTGTGTGCCCAGGGACAGGACAAGAGCTGATGGACATGAGCTGGAACACAACAAGTTGCCCTGGCACAGAGGTAGCAAATCCTTTGGTGCTGAGGTGACGGAGCCCTGGCCCAGCCTGCCCAGGGAGGATGTGGAGGCTCCTTCTCAGGAGGTTTCCAACCCCACCTGGACACGTTCCTGTGCCCCCTGAGCCAGGGGAAGCTGCTGGAGCAGGGGCTGGGGCTGGAGCAGCTCTGCAGGGCCCTTCCAACCCCACCACTCTGGGGTTCTGTGAGGAGGAGGAGCAGTCAGGGGGGAGTGCTGGGCTGTTGCTGGTTGTTGGGGAGCGAGAGGGGCACTGGGAGGGCAGCTCAGGGCTCAGACGTACTCCCGAGCCGTGGGGGGCTGTGGCTGCCGCTGGTACTGCTGCACACGCCGCTCCTCCGCGGGCCAGGAGCAGCACAGGAGGGATCCCCCCAGCAGGGTGAGGCCGGCGGCTGCCCAGCCGATGAAGAGAGCCGAGCCGAACTCATACCTGTGGGGACACAGACGGGGGCGCTGGGGAGAGGGGCAGCAAAGGCACAGCTGGGCGTAAGGTTGCCCGAAGCCTCCCTGAGGCTCTGGGTGATGGGGAGGCAGATGGTGCTGGTTCCAGTCTCTGGCCACCCTTCATCTCTCACATTGGCCCAATGCAGCTCCCAGGTCACCCCATGCCCCCCCACCTCCCCTGGGCTGGGGCAAACACTCTGTGCCATCCCCAAAAGCTTTGGCACAGGGGAGAACCACTGCAACACGGCAGGTGAGTGGGGCACAGGTCCTGCTTCTGCCCACAACCCAAAACACTGCCAGCACTGGCAAAGGGGGGTGAATGGGAAGCACAGGGACCTGCTGGGATTCATATAGAGAGCATCCAGCGAGCCGGGCTCTTACCTGGCGTTGATGGGGATGGTGCTCTCTCTGAAGAACTCGTGGGTCACCTGTGTGGCATACAGGGACACAGCAGCCAACGTGCACAGACCTGGCAACAGAGAGAGATGGGCACCAAGGGCTGGGGAAGGGGCTGGAGCAGAAGGGTGCTGGGGAGGGGCTGAGGGAATGAATGGGGGTGTTGAGCCTGGAGGAGGCTGAGGACAGACAGCAGCACTCTCTGACACTCCCTGACAGGAGGCTGCAGGGAGCTGGGGATTGGGTTCTGCTCCTCAATAACAAGAAGAAACAGGCTCAAGTTGACCCAGGGGAGGGTGAGGTTGGAGCTGAGGCAGAAGTGTTTCCCTGAGAGGGGTGTCAGCCCCTGTGCCAGGCTGCCCAGGGAGCTGGGGCAGTGCCCAGCCCTGGAGGGATCCCAAAGGCGTGGGGCTGAGGTGCTGAGGGCTGTGGGTCAGTGCTGGGCTGGGCAGGGTGAGGGCAGGGCTGGGACTGCAGCAGCTTCAAGGGCTTTAACAACCCAAAGGTTTCTGTGATTCCAGGGGTACAGAACCACAGTTGGGTTGGAGGGAACCTTGAAAGTTCATCTAGTCCCACCCCTCAGCAACGTGCAGGGACATCTTCAACGAGACATCAGACACGGTACATCAGCAACATCCAACCCATCACCAGCCCTCTCCTGCCATCAAGCAGCTGCTTTTCTGAGCTGCTTTGAGGTTTTCTGCATCACAGAGGTACAAAGGCTGGTGCTGCCTTACCAGAGAGGATGAATAGGGCACCTCCAGCAACTGCGACGCGGCTCTTGGTGACGGGATCCTCTTCACCAACTTTGGTGCATTTCATGCCCACCACACTCACAATGATGCCAAAGAAGCCCAGGAGGAGAGAGATCACCATGAGAGCCCGAGATGTCTGGATATGAACTGCAAACGGGGAGGGGAAGGCGCTCGCCAGCCTGTGCTGTTGGCCGCAGCCGCTCTCCCACAGCAAAGCAAGGTCACCTCGGCCAGGCTGGGGATGAACCTGCCCTTAACCCTGTCCTGTCCTCAGGCACCACTCCCAGAGCCTGCCCTGACCTTCTTGCCCTGTTTCTCCTCTCCTGGGCTGGGAAATGCCTCACCCTCAGCAGCACAAGTCCCGATATGCCACTGAGGTGACACATAGCCCCCGAGGCTGTGACACCCCCACGGGGCACTGTTGGTCCTCAGACACCATGCCCAGCCTGAAGCTGAAACCCACAGGGGCCATGGGGAGGTCTCACACACACAAAGGGGCTCAAACCCACAGGGACAAGAAGGGCTCAAACCTGGGGGGAGTAGGGGTTGGGACCAAGAGGGGCTCAAACCTACAGAGGGGAGCGGGGGAGGCTTGGACTTACACTGTGGCTGGGGAAGGGAGCAAAAGGGGTTCAGATCCTTTGGAAAGGGTCTCAGGTGCATTAGAGGGGTTCAGACTCACAGCTGTGGAGTGGTTGGGAGGAGGGTTGCAAGGACTGAGACCACGGGAGGGACCAGTGGAGCTCAGACTCACGGGGAAAACACAGACAGGGTAGAGAGCTGCTCCTGGGGGGGGGAGGGGGTTCAAACCCAGAGAGGCGTTCAGACCCACATCAAGGGGGTCAAACCCATAAGAAGTGCTTAGATTTATATGGGGAGGGGACTATCAAACCTATAGGAGAGGTTCAGACACATCTGGGGGGGGCGGGGTCAAACCCATAAGAAGGAATCAGACTCATATGGAGGGGGTGTCAATGCCCTAAGGGGGCTCAGACCTATATGGGGGGAGGGCTCAAACCCGTAAGAACTCAGACTCATACTTTGGAGGAGGTGTCAAAAACATATGAGGGGCTCAGACCTATGTGGAGCGAGCATTAAACCCATAAGAAGTCCTCAGACTTATACAGGGGGCATCCAACGCATAGGAGGGGCTCAGACCTATATGGGGGGGGACGTTAAATATGAGTGCTCAGACTCATACCGGGGGAGATCAAACCCATAAGAAGGGCTCGGATCCGTGGGGTGGGGTGGGGGTGTCAAGCCCTCTGAGGGGCTCAGCCCTGCAGGGACACAAGGGCAGCTCGGACAGACGGGGCAGCTCAGCCCCCCCGCGTCCCGGAGAAAGAACCCGACCCGTCCCGTCCCGTCCCGACCCG
>WBNH01012508.1:40920-55723 GCA_013401255.1 Urocolius indicus
CCTTCGCGGCCCGGCCGGCCCCGGCGCGCCCCGGCCGGGCCCGGCCCGCCCCGGCCCGTCCCGACCCGTCCCGTCCCGTCCCGTCCCGACCCGTCCCGTCCCGTACCCACCGTCGAGAGACAGCAGCGAGTCGTGGAGGCGGCACTGGACCTGCCCGGTGCTCTGCGCCGCGCAGCTCATCCACAGCCCCTCGTGCAGCCCCACGGCCGTGATGATCGCGTCCCCCGCGTACGAGCTCTGCCTCCAGTGCGGCAGCGCGGCGGCCGCCAGCGCCGACACTCACCCGCCCAGCGCGGCCGCCAGCGCGCACAGCTCCCGCAGCGCCCCGCGCATCGCGCGCGCCCCGCGCCCCGCCGCGCGCCCCCGAGGGAAAGCCACGCCCCCGAGGCAAGGCCACGCCCCCTGTCCTCGAGCCACGCCCCCTGCCCTCGAGCCACGCCCCCCGCACTGAGCACGGCGAGAAAGCTTCGGGATGGGGCCGCGCAGAGATTTGGGTCCTGAGGGGGGCATTTGGGCTCCAGCGCAGAACCTGGATCCTGAAGCTTTGCGTCACAGAATCACAGCATGGGGGGGTTGGGAGGGACCTTTAGAGCTCATCCAGCACAACCCCCTGCAGAAGCAGCTCCCACCTAGATCAGGTCACACAGGAACGTGTCCGGGGGGGTTGGAAACCTCCAGAGAAGGAGCCTGCACACCCTCCCTGGGCAGCCTGGGCCAGGGCTCCCTCACTGAAACAAAGAGTTTCTCCTCCTGTGCCAGTGGCACTTGTTGTGTTCCAGCTCATGTCCATCAGCCCTTGTCCTGTTGCTGGATACAATAGAACAAAGTGTCCTCCCATCCTCCTGACACCCACCCTTTAGGTACTTCTAACTATGAATGAGCTCCCCCCTCAGTCTCCTCCAGGCTGCACAGCCCCAGNCCGTCTCTGGTGAATCAGCCAGCGCTCCCAGTTTGGTGCCAGCAGGGCACTTGCTGAGGGTCCCTCTGTCCCCTCACCCAGGTGGTTGATGAAGATGTTGAACCAGACTGGCCCCAGAACCCATCCCTGTGGAACTCCACTGGCCACAGGCTTCCAGCTCCATTCTGTGCCACTGATCATGGATCCTGGGCAGGAGATTTGGGTCAGGGAAGATTTGGGGCCTGGGATAGGATTTGTGTCATGGTAGATCTGGGCCCTTTGAGTTGGGATGGGACAGAGATTTGGGTCCTGGGATGGACTTTGAGTACCAGTGCAGAACTTGTCCTGGAAGATTTGGGTCCTGGGCGGGAGATTTATGTCCTGGGGAAGGATTTGGGTACTAGTGTGAGAGGAAACTTGAGCTGGGTGAGGGGGAAACGATTTGGGTCCTGAGGGGGAATTTGGGTACTAGTGCAGGATTTGGGGCCTGAAGATTTGGGTCCTGAGCAGGAGATTTGGCTTGGGGTGAAGATTTTGAATCAGAGCGAACAGTTGGTTCAGGGAGGGGGGAAAGATTTGTGTCCTGAGATGAGACTTTGGGCACTAGTGCAGAACTTGAGCCCTGGAAGATATGGGTCCTGGGCAGCAGATTTGGTTTGGGGTGGAGATTTGGGTCAGGGAGGGGGGAAAAGATTTGGGTCCTGGAAGATTTGGGTCCTTGGGGAACTTTGGGTACTACTGCAGAACGTGGGTCCTGGAAGATTTGGGTCACAGGCAGATTTGGGTTGGGGTGGAGATTTGTGTCAGGGAAAGGCAAATATTTTGGTCCTGAGGTGAGACTTGAAGCACAGATTTGGGTCCTGGGGGGATTTGAGTACTGAGGGGGCAAAGGGAGGAGACTTGGGTTGGGGAAATTGGGGTGGGACTTGAAGCAGGGGGATTTGTGTCTAGACAAGGAAAGGTTGGGGTTGGGGGTGGAGATTTGGATCCTGGCAGGATTTGGGTCACAAAAAGGGGAAAGATTTGGGTCCTGGAGTGTAAGATTTGTGTCTAGGGTTAAGATGGAGCCTGGGAGAAAATGTGGGGCATGGGGAATATTTGGGCCTTGAGGAAGATAAGGGCTCCTCAGGCAACAGCAGAGGGTGATGAGGAAAATGAGTGTCCCTAAAGGAGAGGGGGAGGCTGGGGGAGGTGACCCCCACCCCACCCATGGCTGTGGGCCAGGGGGCTGCAGAGGGAAGCTCAAGGAATTCAGCCCAGGAGCAGGGGAGGGGGTCGTGCTCCCCACATTCCCCTGAGCGGGGGCTCTCCCAGCACCGCCACAAGAGCTGCCATTGACAGCAGGGTCCCCCCCGCAGGAGGGGACGTGGGGTGGGTGTGGGGGACCCCGGGGGGGGAGAGGGGACACACGTGCCCCTGCCCCAGCCACAGCCCCGAGCCCTGGCAATCTTTAACCACCGAGGCCTCATCAGCAGTCAGCTCACGCTTGGGCAGCCGGGGCAGACATCGCGCCAGGGGCAACCGCCAGCGGGAACCCCCAGCTCGGCCAACAGCACCCACTCCCCACAGACCCCTCCCTGCCCTCCCCCTGCCCAAGGGGAGCTGCCCTACGCCCCCCGCGAACAGTCTGGGGGTGCCCAGCTCCCCAGGGCAGGGTTGACTGGCTCACATTCCCCGGATGGTTATGGTAATGACACCCACGGGAAGAATTCGAGGCCCCGTGGGAGGGGGCCCAGGGTGCTCAATGTCCTTCTTGTTCAAGGACAGTGTCCCCACTCCAACCCGAGATCGAGGGTCCCCTCCCACGCCGAGGAGCTGCTGCAGTGCCTGTGGGGCCTGCTTCGCCCTCCCAAAATCCCCCTTGTCCCCAGAAAGCACCTTCTAGGGGAGCAGGGCTGTAACATCCACAGGGAAAAATGACAGTGGTGGTGTGTGTGGCAGGGATGGGGGTGGGACCCAGCTCAGCAAGGGACAGCTTAGAAAAAACAACCCCACTTTTATTGCCCGGTTCCTACAGAAGGCACAGGGACGGCCGCGGCTCAGCCGAGTGGAAAGGCATGAGGGTGCTGCCGGGGCAGCGCGTCCTCACCCCCCTGACAGCCCTCCCTTGCCCCCACAGTCTCTGTGATTCCCCCAGGACAGCTCAGCGAGGAGGAGGACGAGGAGGAGGTCCTGTCTGTCAGCCTGAAGCCATGCTGCTGGTGGTGCTGCTGGTTGTGGTGGGGACATCCCAGTCCCTGTGGCTCGTCACAGCTCGTCCTTCCCCCTGACAGCAGCAGACGGCGGCTCCTGCAGCAGCTCCCCGTCCTCCACCCCGAAAAGCATCTTCACCAGCTCATCTGCCTGCACACGCTCCTGCGGGGCAGACCCCTGGGGATGAGCGTGGCCCTCACCCCCCCCACAGCCCCCTCCCCCCCAGAGCACCCAGCTGGCTCCTCACCCGCTCGCTGTGCCGAGGGTCCAGCGTGAACCAGAGGGCGATGGCGCAGCGCTGGCCCTTGGTCACGGCTCTCACCCCGTGCGGGTTCTCGGAGCCCGAGGAGAAGCCCACGGCACGGCCACACTGCGGCTGCACCTCCGCCTGCGCCCCAGGGACACCCCAGCTCAGCAGCCAGCCCAGCGGGGAGGGAGAGAGTTGGGGTGTCCCCCACTCCCCAGCCCAGGCCCATCCCTCGAGGGCAGGAGCTGGGGCTGGTGCTGCACGTGGGGCCTCGAGGAGCCCCCGCAGCCACTTACAGTCTCGGTCTTGGCATCCAGCTCTGTGAAGTAGAAAGCTCCTCCTTCAAAGTCCCCGTTGAGGTAGAGAATGGCACTAGGGACAGCAGGGGAGGAGCAGAGCTCATCACCACAGCTCCAGCAGGCAGGTGGGGCTGCAGCTCAGAGTCACAGCATCTCAAGGGCTGCAAGGGTGCTGGAAAGCTCATCCAGTGCAACCCCCCTGCCAGAGCAGCAGCACCTAGAGCAGGGCACACAGGAACTCATCCAGCTGGGGTTGGAGTATCCCCCAGCGCTGGGTTGTCTTCCCACCCTGCTTCCCCTGTCCCAGCTGACCTGACGTGGGGGAGGCTCTGGCCACCAGCCATCACCAGTACCTGTAATCCCGGAAGGTGTAGGCTGGAGGTTCCTTCAGGCACACCAAGGCCTCTGCATTGAGGATGCAGTTGTCCACGTGCACCTCGTGGCTGTTGTCACTCCGGCCTTCTTGCTTCTCTAGGATGGAACAAGAGCCGGCACGTCAGGAGGCGCAGAACCAGGATCTGTCCCCAGGTGCCACACGCTTGCAGGTGACCTGCTGCAGCCTGAAGCTTTCCCACTAACAGGAGCACAGACCACGAGGGGCTATGACAGGCTCCCATTCACCAGGCACAAGCCTTTCTTGGCTTCTCCCATGGCATCTCCAAACCCAGCCTCTCCCAGCACACGACCCCCAAACGCCTCTGAGGGCCAAAACCACCCGAGCAACAGAGCTGCTCCCCTTCCCCAAGCGAGCACAGGACGAGCTCCCCACACCTTCCTCCCGCGACGAGCAGCAGGGTCAGGAGGTGTCCCAGGGCAGCTCCCAGAGCATAGCAGAGCAGAGCAGCCCAGGGGCCAGGGGAGCGCCCGGCTGGCGCGTGGGGCTGCGCTCACCGTCGATGGCCGTGCGGCACACCAGGTGCGAGTAGGAGAAGCGCAGCGGGACGTCCAGGCGGAAGTACGACTCCATCATGCGCCGCACCTTCTCCGTCACGTTGTAGTAGAGGAAGGCGCTGCGCAGGGGCACCCGGCCCTCCTGGCCCAGCTGCAGGGTGCCCACAGCACACGGGCTCAGCCCCGGGAGGGCTCGGCAAGCACAGGCAGCTGCTGCCTCCAACATCCCCTCCCCTGCCACCACGGCTCATTGCACACAGGCACAGAGTGGCAGGGGCTGGAAGGGCCCTGCAGAGCTTGTGCTTCAGAGGCAGATCTCTGAGCACTACAAAGCTCTGGCCACTGCTGTGTGCACTGGGGAGTCACTGAGGGAAGGTGACACAGGACAAGCTTTGGAGCTCCCCATAGGCAAACTCTGAGGGCAACCAACGGCTGTGGCAGTGCCCCCTGCCACGTGCCCCACTGACTCCAGAGCAGCTGTGGAGTGTCTGGTGGCTGCTACACAGCCCTGTGATGTGCCTGGGTCCTGCAGACCCCGTCCTCTGCCAGGACCAGACCCAGGGACAGCACATTCATTGCTGAGTTGACCATAGAATCACAGAGTCTAGAGCTGCTCCAGCCCCAGCCCCAGCCCCTGCTCCAGCAGCTTCCCCTGGCTCAGGGGGCACAGGAACGTGTCCAGGTGTGGTTGGAAAACTGCTGAGAAGGAGCCTCCACACCTTCCCTGGGCAGCTTGGGCCAGGGCTCCCTCACCCTGCCACCAAAGGACCAGTGGCACTTGTTGTGTTCCAGCTCATGTCCATCAGCCCTTGAACTGGCACTGGGTACCACACAAAAAAAAGTGTTTCCCCCCCATCCTCCATCCTGACATCCACCTTTCAATCAGCATTTGCAAGGGGTTTCTCCCCCTCCCCGCAGCACCTTGAGGGCCTTGAGGACGGTCACGCCGTAGAAGGTCTCGCTGGGGGTGTGAGGAGACGTCTTCCCGCGGTAGCCGTCCCCGGCCGAGGCAGCTGCCTGCAATGCCCCGCTACAGTTACGGCTCTGCCTCCCGAGCTGGGGGACAGGGCCCCTGGGCACCTCCTGTCCCAGCGCCCCCAGCGCCTGCTCCCATCCCCCTGCTCACGTTGGTGAGTCTCTGCAGCTCCCGGCACTCCTCTGCAGACAGGACCCCGTCCACCACCACGCGCTGGGAGCCGTTCAGGGCTTTGGAGTTCATGGTGACGCTGGCTCCCTCGTACACCAAAGGGCCGCCTGCGGCACACGCACAGGGGGTGAGAGGACAAGGGAGCCAGCGCCACCAAGCCCAGGGCGCGGTGCTGAGGGAAGCTGCAGCCCTGCCCCCGGGGGACATGGAGGGCTCCATCCTGCCTCCTGCCCCGGCCTTCCCCCGTACCTTCTCGGATGAGCTTGCTGATGTCAGCAGACTCCTTGGCCTTCTCTTCCACCAGCGTCTCGATCTCCTTCATGAGGTGGCCGATCTCCTCGGAGATGCGCGCTGCCGTCTCACGCTCCACCCTGGGCACCACTGTCAGCCCCACGCTGGGAACCAGGGGCACCAGGGCACAAAGCCCAAGGCTGGAGGCACCTCACCTCCCTTGCCCCCAGCCAGCTGCCCTTACCCATCCCCATCACCACAAGGACCAACGGGGAGCAAAGCTCTGCCCTCCAGCAAGATCTCACGGCCCCAACACAAAACCTCTCCAGCAGTAGCTCCACAGCTGTGGCCAGCAGCCCAAACCCCCTGCAGGATCAGAGCCCGTCCCACTGGTGCCAGCCAGGGTCAGCAGCCCAAACCCCCTGCAAGGATCAGAGCTGGTCCCGCTGGTGCCAGCCAGGGTCAGCTGGGCACAACACTCACTTTTGTTTCTCTTGCAGCCTTTTTGGTATCACCTCTTGAGGCGTCCAGGTGTCCTGCAGGCGGCAGAGCAACGACATCAGGAGCTGGGTGAGGAGCTGGCTGGGACACCCACCCCTCATCCCCTTCCCCATCTGCTCACACCACGTTCAGCTTCGTCCAGCACCACTCACCGGGTCCACAAAGGGGATGCCGAAGACATCGTAGCTGAAGAAGAGCAGCTCCTTCTCCATCAGGCTGCGCTGGCGATATGCCTGGACCTCCTGTGGAGAGGGGCAGAGGGATGGGGAGAGGGCACAGCACGAGGGCTCTGGAAGGACTCCAGGGAGAGCAGGTGGGGGCAGGGTTCATATCCTTCCCACAGTCCTTCCTCAGACCCACAGCCTTGATTTCCTGGTCCCTCTGGCAGCCAGGAAGCAAATGGCAGGAGGTTGGGGCATCCCTTTCTTCTACTGTATCCAGCAACAGGACAAGGGGTGATGGGCTGAAGATGCAACACAAACAGTTCCATTGAAACACAAGGCAAAACTGTTTGGAGTGTTTCAGTGAGGGAGCCCTGGCCCAGGCTGCCCAGGGAGGGTGTGCAGGCTCCTTCCTTGGAGCTCTTCAAGACCCCCCTGGACACGTTCCTGTGTGACCTGATCTAGGTGGGAGCTGCTTCTGCAGAGGGGTTGGACTGGATGAGCTCTAAAGGTCCTTCCCAACCCCCACCATGCTGTGATTCTGTGACTCTATGAAATGGCTTTTCCCATTCTGCATGAACTTCCCCGTCCTGTGCGGATGAGCCCTGGGGAGAGGACAGGGGAGACAGAGGCATGTGCACGTCCCTCCTGCAAGAAACTCTTTAGAAGCAGCTTCCTTCCCTACTCCAGCTGATGTGGGGCAGAGACTTCCATCCTGGCCTCCCAGGTAGCACCTCAGCATCCAGCTACAGCTGTTTTGAAGCCACATCCTCTCCTTTTTAAGCAGTTTCACAGAATCACAGCCATCTGATGGGCTGGAAGGGACCTGGAAATCTCATGCAGTGCAACCCCCCTGCCAGAGCAGCAGCACCTAGAGCAGGGCACACAGGAACTCATCCAGCTGGGGTGGGATGTCTCCAGAGAAGGAGCCTCCACAGCCCATCTGGGCAGCCCCTGCCAGGGCTCCCTCACTGAAACAGGGAACAAATTCCTCCTTGTGTTGCTTTGGAACCTCTTCTGTTCCAGCTTGTGCCCATTGCCCCTTGTCCTGTCACTGGCCATCCCTGAGCACAGCCTGGCTCCAGCCTCCTCACACCCACCCTTGATGTGTTTGTGACATGAATGAGTTCACCCCTCAGGCTCCTCTTCTCCAAGCTGCAGAGCCCCAGCTCCCTCAGCCTTTCAGCACAAGGCAGATGCTCCACTCCAGCATCTCTGTGGCCCTGCACTGAGCTCTCTCCAGCAGCTCCCTGTCCTTCTGCAACTGAGGGGCCCAGAGCCGGACACAATATCCCAGATGTGGGCTCAGGATGGCAGAGCAGAACCTCTCTCCATTTTCAGAATTCTGTAGCAGAGGTAGGCTCAGATCTCCCTAAAAAGTGTGTCCACCTGCCTCTCACAGCCCCTTCCCACAAGAGTCAGTCCATTTGTGCAGCCATCAAGCCTTCCCTTGATCACATACTCTGCCAGGGATGTTTTTTCAGTCTCTCATCTGTTTTCCAGCTTGCTGGGTCTTGCATCCATCCATTCCCCTGAAAAGTGGCTGGACCAGAGCAAACCCGCTCAGAGCTGAGCCCAACACTTCTGCAAAGGTCCCCAAGGAGGGCAGAAGATGCCCCTGAAGAAACTCGTCCCAGGCAGCCGCTCACCTCCCTGGCTTGGATGGGTGCTGCCAGGGTCTCCCCCAGGACAGCTGTGTAATAGGCCAAGTTCTGCTTCATCACCTCATCATTTGGGAAGAAGAGCAAATAAGTTTTGGCACATTCAATGGCTTTTTCATAGTTTCCACCTGCAAAGAGAAACACGAGATGTTACAGGCATGTCCAGCAGCGTCAGAAACAGAGCAAACACAGATGGGGAGGAGGAAAGAGAGGAGAACCTTGTTCTCCCAAAGTGTCCCAAGTAGGGCAGACACCTTGGAAGAAAGATTACTCCTGCCACAAGGGTGAGAGTAGGGGCCCAAGGCACTCTCCTGCTTCCACAAGTCACCTCACCAGCAGTCAGGGCCACTGTTGGGGTTATTTCTTGGGGGCTATTTCCAGGCAGCCAGGCCCAACCATTTCCATGCTACTCTGCAATTTCCAGTCACTTAAGCACCTTGGCTCCCTTTCATGCCAAGGATTGCAGCCTTTCAATCCTCTTGGACTTCATTTTTCTCTTCCCCACCTACTTTTGGAGAAATTCCCAGAGAAATAGTTCAGATCTTCTGAAGGAGGTGACTAAAAACCTAAACCAAAACTGGGTCTATTGGCCTGGTTGTAACCAACTGCTCTGGAGGGGGAGAGCAGCTCTGTGGCTTGGAGCAAGGAGTGGATAGGAGGAGAAGAAGAAAAGCTTCTCTAGGCTGTTATTTCACTTGGAAAGCGAACGTGCCCGGGAATGGAGCATGTAAATAACACAGAGGGTGGCTGCAGCGAGATACACACCCCCCACAGACTGTCTCAGGCTGGAAGAGCAGAGCTGTGTGAACCTCATGAAGCTTCACAGAATCATCTTGGTTGGAAAAGACCTTTAAGATTGTCAGGTCCAACGATGAGCCTCACACTGCCAAGAGCTTCCATCCCACTCGCTCTGTTTTGGATCTGAACATGGGCTCACAAGATGCTGCCCAACGAGATCTCGTTTCTTTTCTGATAAGGGGTTGCCATGGAGTGATTCTTTAGGTGGGACAAGACCCTGGGGCCTTCTGAGCACAGGATTTGTTGAATGTCTTTGCTTTGCTCCCATCTGTTGGATATGTCTGTGATTAAGCAGGGCCATATTCATTCACCTGAGCCCAGACTGAAAGACTGAGTGCAGCTGCAGTCCTGGATCAGAGAACCATCAAGGTTGGAAAAGAGCTTTCTGGAGTCCAGCTCCTCACTTCACACTGCCAAGTGTGTCCCTAAACTAAAACAGGAGCCTCTGCACCTCACCTCTGTATCTTATAAATACCTCCAGGGCTGGGGATTCCACCAGCTCCCTGAGCAGCCTGTTCCAACCCTTCACAACACTCCTGGTGAAAAAGCTTTTCCAAATGTCTAATATAAACCTCCCCTGCAAAAACCTGAACCCATTTCCTTGTGTCCTGGGGAGACTGACCTGCACCTCACTGGAACTCCCCTTCAGGGAGTGTCAGAGAGTGCTCCTGTCTCCTCTCAGCCTCAGGGGACAATCCCTGCCCTGCTCCTGCTGCCACCTCACTGCTGATCCCAGCCAGGCTGCCCTTGGCCTTCTTGCCCCCCTGGGCACTCTGCTGGCTCCTGTTCAGCCTCTGGCACTAGCCCCTCCAGGCCCTTTCCCTTCCAGCAGTTTCCAGCCCCTCTGCCCCAGCCTGGAGCTGCCTGGGCTTGGGGTGGCCCAAGGGTAGGATCTGGCCCTTGTTGAACCTCATCCCCTTGCCCTCAGCCCATGGCTCCAGCCTGTCCAGGGCCCTCTGCAGCCCCTTCCTGCTCTCAAGCAGATCCATGTACCCACCCAGCTTGGTGCCATCAGCAAATCTGCTGAGGGTGCCCTCGATCCCCTCACCCAGACCATTGGCAAAGATGTTAAACAAAACAGGCCTCAGCACTGAGCCCTGGGGAACACACTGGTGACCACCCAACAACTGAGTTTAACTCCACTGGTTGTGACTTTCTGGTTCTGGCCATCCAGCCACTTCTGCACAAGGTCAAGTGGAAGGTCCTTCACCAGTAAAGACTGTGAAATGAATGGGTTTAGAGTGGCCCTGTGGAGGAGGACTTGGAGATATTGGTGGATAGAAAACTAGACGTGAGCTGGCAATGTGCACTCACAGCCCAAGATGGGCTGCATCACAAGGAGGGTGGCCAGCAGGTCCAGGGAGACAATGCTCCCCATCTCCTCCCCTCATCAGAGCCCACCTGCAGCACTGCACCCAGCCCCTGGGGTCCACAGCACAAGGAGAACATGAACTTGCTGGAGCAGGTCCAGAGGAGGCCACAGAAAGGGCCAGAGAGAAGGAACATGTCTATGAAGGGAGGCTAAGGGAGCTGGGGTTGTTGAGCCTGGAGAAGACTCCAGGGAGATGTTCCTGTGTCCTTTCCCTATATAAATGGGGTTTGCAAGGAAGATGGAGACAACTTTTTACCAAGGCTTGTAGTGACAGGACAAGGGGAAACACTTTAAACTGAAAGGGTTGGGTTGGCCGTAAAGAGGAAACTTTCTATGCTGAGCCTGGTGAGGGGTTGCCCAGATAGTCTGTGGAGGCATCATACCTAAAAGTGTTCACAGTAAGGCTCGATGGGGCTCTGAGCAAACTGGGCTAGTTCAACCCTGTACCTTGGGTTGGATTAGATGATCTCTGAAGGTCTCTTCCCAACCAAAACCATTCTGTGAGTCTGTGCTTTCTGCCTGTGAGTCGACAGCCTGTGCAGGCCAAGGGCATCCTGGCTGGGATCAGCAGTGGGGTGGCAGCAAGAGCTGGGAAGGGATTGTCCCCTGTGCTGGGCCCTGGGGAGGCTGCAGCTCCAGGGCTGTGTCAGTGTTGGGCCCCTCACTCACTGCCACAGGGACACTGAGGGGCTGCAGCGTGGCCAGAGCCGGGCACAGAGCTGGGGAAGGGGCTGGAGCACAAGGGTGCTGGGGAGGGGCTGAGGGAATGAATGGGGGTGTTGAGGCTGGAGCAGAGGAGGCTGAGGGCAGACAGGAGCCCTCTCTTACACTCCCTGACAGGAGGCTGCAGGGAGCTGGGGGTCAGGCTCTGCTCCCCAGCCATGAATGACAGGACAAGGGGAAATGGGCTGCAGCTGCCCCAGGGGAGGTTGAGGCTGGAGCTGAGGCAGAACTGTTTCCCTGAGAGGGGTGTCAGCCCCTGTGCCAGGCTGCCCAGGGAGCTGGGGCAGTGCCCAGCCCTGGAGGGATCCCAGAGGCGTGGGGCTGAGGTGCTGAGGGCTGTGGGTCAGTGCTGGGCTGGGCAGGGTGAAGGCAGGGCTGGGACTGCAGCAGCTTCAAGGGCTTTAACAACTCAAATGACTCTGCGACAGCAAGTTGGCTGGTGCTGACACACACTGGAGAGCGAGGCAAGAGCTGCTTACTGTTGTAGTAGGCAAACTGCAGGTAGTTGAAGTGTGAGGGCAGGAAATCCTCCAGAGGCTTCTCCCGGCCGGGCTGCGATGCCAGCTCTGTGACACAGCCCTGCTTGCAGCTCAGCACCTGCATGTAGTGATCTGAGGGAAGAAGAAGCCCATGTCACTGCTCCTGGTCACCCCAGGATGGGACCTTGAGGGGTCTCCCACCTGCAGTGGGGCTGTTGCCAGCTTTGTCCTCAGCCTCCCACCCTTGCATCCTGGTGACCCTCTGCTGCCCCCTCCCCTCTTTTTCCACGTGCCTCTGGAATCTGGGGGATTCCTGGGCGTCAGTCCCAGCCCCGAGCACAGGCAAACACCTCCTGCCACCTCCTGGACACACTGCTGGTGAAATCTAGGGTGGGCTTTGCCCTCCTCGGGCATCGCTATCCCCTGGGTCTTTAGGGATCACCATTCCCCAGGTCTTTGGGGGACCCCCCAGGATTGTCCCCAGCTCTTGAGCTGGGAGGCAGCATGCCCAGTTCCCACCTGTGATGGCCTGGAAAAGGTCTGCGTTGTACTCCAGGTAGTTGTAGCCCTCGTAGTCGTAGGGTCCCTCGCAGAGCGCGCGGCACTCAGCGTCCGCCACAAAATACTCCTCCAGCGCCTTCTCCAGGTGCAGAACGGCAGCAGCCGCCTGCTCCTCGCTGTAAAACCTCACACCCAGCCGGAACTCGCTCTGTGGGGGGTGGGAGAGAGGGGGCTTGTAGTGGTTATGGCCTGGGCCAGGTTTTCAGTAGCAGGGGGGCTACAGGGGTGGTTTCTTTAAACAAAAAAGAGTTGCCAGAAGCTTCCCCTGTAGCTCACAGGGTTGGGGCCAGTCAGTTCTAAGCTGGACCCTGCAGCTGCCCCAGGCCTGGCCAATTAGTGCTGGAGGTAACAGCTCTGTGAGTAACAGATGGGAGAAGGGGAAGAAGTTGCTGGGCAGTGGCTGAATTGCAGCAGCTCCAGGGAGGGAGAATGTGAAACATCTCCACAGGCACCAAGGGCAGTGCAGAAGGAGGGGAGGAGGGTGCTGAGGCACTGCAAAGGCTCCCTGGGATCTGTGCTGAGGCCCATGGTGAAGCAGGTTGTGCCCCTGCAGCCCAGGGAGGCCCCAGGGAGCACAGACCCACTGGCAGCCCGTGCAGGAGCCCACGGGCAGCGGGTGGATGGCTGCAGGAGGCTGTGACTGCGTGGGGAACCCACCCTGGAGCCAGTTCCTGGCAGGCCCTGGGAGCCCGTGGGGAGAGAGGAGCCCAGGCCAGGGCAGGTTTGCTGTCAGGGCTTGTGAGCCTGTGAGGGCCCCAGGCTGGAGCAGCCTGTCCCTGAAGGACTGTTCTGTGGGTGACCCACGCTGGGGCAGGGGGTGAGGAGCTGCCCTGGGACAGGCCCCAGGCTGGGGCAGTTGGTGAGGAGCTGCAGCCCATGGGCAGGAGCCAGGCTGGGGCAGTTGCTGAGGGACTGTCTCCCGTGGCAGGGACCCCACAGTGCAGCCGTGGGAAGGGTGAGGAGGCCTCTGCCTGAGCAGCAGCAGCAGCAAAGTCCATCTGGGATGAACTGACCCCATCCCCATCTCCTGTGCTGCTGGGGGATGAAGGAGAGTCCTGGGCAGAGGAGGGCTGGGGGGAGGTGTTGTTAAGACAGTTTGATTTCTCCTCTTCCTTTTCTTATCGTTCCTTTACTAAATCAAACCTTTTTCTCCCTAAGTTGAGTCTGTTCTGCCTGTGACACTCATTGCTTAGTGATCGCTTCATCCTTATCTCAGAGGCTGTTTGTTACATTCCTCTCTCTCTCCTGTCTAGTTTAGGAGGGGGAGTGATTTTATGGCTGGGTGGACATCAGGCTAAACCACCACAGGGCCTGATACCTCTCTCCCTGAGGTGGAACACTTGGCGTGCCCCATCTCCACAGGACAGGGATGGATCTCCAGCACTCAGGCGGCATCTCACGAGCTTCCTGAGCCAACAGCCAAGCTGTGACGTCGCCAGGTCTGGAGGTGGATGGAGGTACTTTGGGAGAAGCTGCCCAACGTGGGCTGGGGGGTGTGGGGGGGGTCTCACCAGGTGAGGTTTGGCCTCTAGGTCGGTGAAGTCCTCCTCACGGACGCCTGCCATGGCCTGGTAGTACTCCAGGTTCTGCCTCATCTCCTGGTGCCCAGGGTTGGCCACGAAGAAGGTGTGTGCGGCTGCGGCCGCCTGCGCCGGACGGTTCATCTGGGTGGGATCGGGGACGGGGCCGTGAGGCAGCGCCCACCCCACGGGAGACGGAGAGCACCCCTGTCCCCGGGGCATCACGCTGCCCGGGGGTCCCGCAGCCGGGACGAGGGCGGGACGGGGGGCGGCTCCGGCTCGCTCCGACGTGGCACTGCGGGGGGAGGGCTGGGGGAGCCGGGCAGAGCCCGCGGCCGCCGTCCGACAGCCCCACCGCGCCGAGCCGGGCACACGGACCCCTTCCCCGTGCCGGGACAACGCCCCCCCCCCCGCCTCCGTGATGGACCCCCTCCCGCTTCTCTCAGCCCCATCCCACCGCCACCCCCCACTCCCTTCCCCGGGCTGGCTCCGCGCATCCCGCATCCCCGCACCGGGACACCCCCCGGGGCTCGGTGCCACCGCCGCTCTCGTACCTTGAAATAGGCGACTTGGAGGTAGTTGTAGGGGCTGCGCTTGGTGAACTCGCGGTCCAGCTCGTCGCCCAGCCGGTAGCGGGAGGGTTCTGCGGGTCCGCAGCCCCGCAGGCAGGCGGCTCGGCGCAGCAGCCCGCGGAACAACAGCAAGTCGCGGAGCACGGGCTCGGGCTCGGGCTCGGGCTGGGGCTGTGGCTGTGGCTCGGGCTGGGGCTGGGGCTCGGGCTCGCTTCCGGCCGCCGCGTTGGCGCAGCGCAGGCGGCACCGCACCAGGCGGGAGCGCACGGCCGCCCGCGCCCGCAGCGCCCGCTCCATGTGCAGCACCACGGCCGGCCAGTCCCCGCGGGAATACGCCTCGGCCCCGGCGGCGAACAGCGCGTCCGGGGGCTGCTCCGGCAACGGCAGCTCCGGCGGCACCGGTCGCAGCTCCGGGCCCGGCGATGGCGACGGCGCGGCCACCAGCGCCAGCAGCACCGCCAGCAGCACCGACGGCAGCACCGCCAGCAGCACCGACGGCAGCGGCAGCGGCCGCCCGGGCAGCGCCATGGCCCAACGTCGCAGCCTCGC